>APFE030804714.1:136594-184679 GCA_000404065.3 Pinus taeda
CCCTTATTAATATTGTTGTGCCCCTATTGCCCCCATATTGTTATTATTGTGCCCCATAGAATCCCTCTATTGTTATTTTTGTGGCTTTATATTATTATTGTTAGGTCGGCTAGACTATATTGTGACTCCTTAGACTCCTATATATAGAAATGAGGTTTTGTCATTTGGATCATCAAAGAATTGTTCATTTATGTAATGTAAAGGAGGTTGCCCCCTCGAAGAGGTTGAATTCTAAGCTGTTGATCTATCTTTTCTATCTTTTCTTGAGTTGGTTTCATAACAGGTTCAACTTCCGGAGACTGTAACTACCTTGATACTTGCAACGTCTAGTTTTCATTTTCAGCTAATACAAGCTTCTTTTGTTGTTAATTGCTCACTTTCCACTTTTATTCTGTTCTAGGTTATGCTTGTTATGCAGTTTCCATGTACTCCTGATATTTAGCATTAGAGGAGCTGTCATCCTACCTCTGTGTTGAAGTCTAGTATGTATTAGTGAAGGTGTTATACATTTTTCTATTAACTTAGTGCCAGAGAGTTGTCATCTTGTCTGTGAATTAGGAAATAGATTTGCAGACCTTTTTACTGGTTGCAGTCGGCCATCACATGGTCTTGTGCATCTGCTGGTGTGGTCAGAATTCTCCATATTCATCTAATTCCTTAAACTATGAGTAATTGGTGGTCTAAAGCCTTGTAGTCTGAGGGTGTTCACCCATGTATGGAGTTAAGCATAGTAGGAGTGGTTATCTGGCTTGAACAAGCATCATTCCTTCCATTCATCCATTTCCAACATTTTGTTGAGTTTTGTAATTTTCCCGAGCATCTCCAAGATACAACCTAGGAGAGTTTCTTGGGGTGATAATAGTATCCTTCAGAAATTCAAGAAGAAGGTTCTGGGATGGAAGGTGATGTGGTTAAATCTTGCAGGGAAATCCACTCTCATCAAATATGTTTTGTCAGCCCTTCTTATCTATCTTGGCTCAAGTTTTCTCGCTCCAAAGAGCACTCTTTCTCAAATGGGTGCAATGATCAAAAGGTTCCTCTATTGGGGAGGTAAGAATAGTTACCATAATGTCCACCTTCTATACTGGAATATTGATCGTCTCCCAAAGGAGTTCAGAGGTTTGGGAATCAAGGATCCATTGTACATTAATTTAGAATTAGGCACCAAAATTGTCTAGAAAGTGATATTAGATTCCAGTGAATGGTGGAAGGTCGCTTTTTTAAAGAAGTATTTCCGCATAAATAGAGTATTAAGAGCTAAGAATGTTCAATGGGAAGGAAAATTATTGAAAATATGGAAACTATGCAAATTCCTTGCTTCAATCATAACTAATAATCTGGGTTGGATCGCAAGGAACAAAGAAAGAATCAATATCTGGAATGATAAGATCACATTAGCCGCCTTAAGCATGGATCAAAGTGGAGGAATACCTTTAGTTGAGTGTCTAAGGAGTAAAGGCATAGAAAGGTCCAAGGATATATCTTCCTGAGATCCTACTGGTGCATGGGAAGGATGGAAGTAATATTCTCACAACGGTAACCTTTGAACGAGAAATATTCAAGGCTTGTCGCATTGTGTTTTATGTAAAGCTAAATAAGGGACAATCTCTCACCTATTACAATTTTTTCCCTTCTCCCTTGTTTGAAAATTGGCATTCGAGAAGGTATTATATATCACTGTAATCCCTAAAAATTGTTTAGAAATGTTCGAAGCTTAGAATTGCAATGTTCCAAATGAGGAAAAAAAAACCACTTTTAGCGAAATGAGTTTGGACTACAATGCAAAAATTTCTATGCTGGATGATTTGGTTGGAAAGGAATCGAGTGGTATTCAAGAACAAGCCCTCCTCAATCCACAAAACACCCATGAAAGCTCAAAGCCTACTCTCTAAATCCATTGTCACTAAAGGTATAAAAGAAGTGGACATAGAAGAGCTAACTCCAGAAGAAAGAGACTTGATCAAACTCCTAATATTGTATGATCATGTTGTCATATTCACTCCCAAACCCAAAATTCTCTCTTTCATTTGGCTCAAAATGGGAGTTAATGAATTTCAGGACTAGAAAAATAGTCAAACACTTCCATTTCTCTACTTTGATGGGGCCTCTAAAGGAAATCCATGGGTAATCCATTGCCTCGAATAACAAAAATAATATAGCTTTGCTTGGGGCCTAAGATTGACATCAAATAATCAAGCCAAATTCTAAACACTTTGAAAAAGTCTTAACCTTTCCAAGGAAAAAGGAATCAAGAAATTGAGGATCCTAGGAGATTCAATGATAGTAATAAGACAGATCTCTAAGGATATATCAATAATATCATCTTACTTTCCACCAATTGTCCATTGAATTGAATTGTTGGAATCAAAATTTGAGGAACTCACTCTCTACCACATCCTCAGATCCCTCAACAAGGAGGTCGATATCCTATCCAATCGAGGTTCCCAACTAGAATAAGGTGTTATTGAGCTCTAGGATGGAGAAATATTAATCGCGCCAATCATGTAATCAAAGGTAATAAATGATTTTTTTTTGGAGATCAAACAAATCGAACTCTCTGTTAGTTGAATTAAGGAGAATAAACACAAGCCTCCAAACGAAATCATATTTCCACGGGATGGATGATGAGGGAGGATAGATGGGAGTCTATTTTACCCAACACATGTTGCATATCATGCACAATGGCATCCACACTTGGAGTGTTAGTGAAAAAGGGTGGCTTGTTTTAAATATTCAGTGGCCTTCTTAGTCATAGACGATGTGGGAATTGAAGTCATTTGAGGAGAATCTCCTTAATTCCATCAAGTCATCCTTTTGTGTGAGGTATTGCTCAATGGTCGGAGATAATGTTATGATGTTTCACCTAGAGGAGGATTTAATGCTAGAATTTGGGGAGAATCCTTCCCAATATGAGTAGGAGCTGGTAAATAAGGGAATACATGACACTTGTGAGCCTATCTAGTTGTTTTTAGATTTGAATCCTCTTCTGAGTAATTGGTCACTTGGCAGTGATGGAGAATCGTGACACTCCTGGGGATTTCGATCGTTGGAAGAAAGTAGTAGGGAAACTCTTAAAAAATTTGATAGGCGTGTATAAATTGTTGGGTAGGAGGCTAGACTTTATGGATAAGGAGTGGGATGATCATGCAAATATGGTGGACCATAAATTGGATTGGATGCATGCTCATATGGAGCGCAGGCTCATACATATGGAGACATAAATTCTTCTTCTGAAGACTAGGCAGTGACAATCAACATGGAGCTTAGAGGATGAAGAAAAATAGGGTTCCCTCGAATCAATATTGTCTTTGCAGGACGTGGTTATCACAATACTAGAGGGCAATGACAGAGCAGCTCATGGTAAGCAGGTGATGCCTGTAAACAAGTTTGACCCTGACCCTTCTGGGGCAAACTAGACAATAATGTAGGTAAATGTTTTACAGATATGAACAATTTTTGGGGCAATTATATTTAATATATGGGCATTTTCAATGTAATATTGTAAAATAGAAAGTTTGTGGCACTAGGAAAACCAATCTTTGGTTGCATTGAAATTTTGAAGTTGTTGATGTAACTGATGAATGTAATCATCACAAGTCAGAACCATAGATCACATGTAATCATCACAAGTCATAACCATAGATCACATGCAAAATAAAACTAAAATAAAATATCGATACTTGTCCTTCATCGATCCTTATCCCGCCCAGCAAACACCCAGTGCCTTTTTCTGTTCATTAATCATGTACACATGAACAATGGACATCACAACACATACATCCAAACACAACGTGCGACACCACACAATACATGTACCTACATCTGCCATACAACACAACACAATATATGTATTACACAGATTGCAACACAACGAGTACACGTGTCATGATACCACAACTACGCAATGCACATACATAGTACCGCATATCTGAAACGCAACATGCATGACATGCACAAAATACCACATGTACACCAATACCATATGTACAACATGTACACAGTACCACTTGTACAAAGCACCACCTACACAATGTGTGCACAACATCACATGTACACGACACCACCTGCACAATGTGTACACAACACCACATGTACATCATACCACCTGCACAATGGTAGAGGTACAAAACACCACATGCACATGTACACGTAACCACATGTACACAACACCATATGCACGACATGTACACATCACCGCTTGCACACAACACCACATGTACAACATGTACATGACACCACATTCTCACAACACCACTTGTACAATCATGCACACAACACCATATGTACATAGCACCACATGTACAACATGCACACAACACCATATGCACATACCATTGCATATACAACATGTACATAGCATCGTATGTATACAAAATTGCATATCCAAGATGCGCATAACACAATATGCACACAACATCACATATCCATCATGCTCTCAGTATAATATGTACACATCACCACATATCTGACATGTACATAACTTCATCTACATCCATCACTACACATGCGATGTACACACAACACCATACATACAATATGTGCACATCATATGTACACAATACTAAATATATTACATGTACACATCACCATATGTACAATCATTGAATATACAACATGCGCAACATATACACAACAATAGTACTGCACATTCAAAACCACATTTTCTCTACCAGGCAACCTTGCTTCTAGTGTCTCTTCACCATCCATGTTTATCCTAACATGTCGTCGATCTCACTGCTTTCATTCAGCTGATGTATCCCTCAAAGTTACCTATCATAACGTAAACATAGGCCGCATAATACAAGCATACAATATCAATTCATATGCACATGATATTGACCTCAGAGTTCAGTCATGCTACTTTTCCCACTTGATTCCTCATGAACTAGTAATCTCTTCATGCCACTCACTCGCATAAGCAATCATTCCTCCACAAGAATGATCCTTAACAACCATGTCAGATAGTGACATAGATACATAGATACATATACATAAACATTAGCATAAAACAATCATAAGCCTATCATACAACGACAGATAGCATAAGGTCAAGGTTAAGAGAACTCCCTTTATCTATGCACACCATGCACAACATTGAGAACAATCGTTCCCAACATAGCCAAGGCATCTGATGCGTAAGATCCATTTACTTCACCTTTCTTGATACCTTTCTCATGATTGTACTACCACTATCCATTTACACCAATGGACCAAATCAACCCAATTGATTGTCATATTCTTACCTTCCACTTCTCATACTCATGCTCCGAGCTTCATTCGGGTCTTACATTACCTGCTAGGTTTCATTCATCTCTCCCTTAGCTCCATTAAATTTCCTCTTTCCCAACCAATTCCCAAGACCCTCAAGACATAAAAGGCAAGAGACAACGCAAACAAGAAGAAAACTATGAAAACCAATAACAATAAGACATTGCAAACAAAGTGGTATGACCATACACTAGACATAAACAAAGCTGCAAAACAAGCGCAATAAGGCACAAAGAATTGAAATCACAAGACTCTTAATAGACACCATGACTCAATCCCCATGGTTCCCTGTGCTCCCAAAATAAAGCTCAACCTGAGCCTTCTTCAAAATTTCATGGCAGTCATTTTCCATGCAATCCCCTACATCATATTGCCATAAACACATAATTGTCAGTGCATAAATAAACATAACAATACACTAGTTACCTTACCTTGTTGTGCCAAGAACATTGCTTTCAATTGAACACATCCACACCATCTCTCAAGGGACTCCAATCCTTTGACGAACCTAACCATAACTAGAACCAACTATTATACCTATCAAATCCATTTTTATGAATATAACACATATCCTCATAATGTCAGACAAATTCAAGTTAAGAAGACTTCTTGTATGAAAAGCACTCATTCGTTTGGAATTGTGGTTTCCAAACATAGCTAAAGGATTTTTTCATCCAATTCCTTTCTTTTACCTTTTCCTTACTGCAATTGAATCTTACTATGCACTATCACATCATCCAACTGTTAGTTGTATAAACACATCGACTATTACCTTATGAAGCTAATACCAAGCATGTTGCCCTACAATTGCTCACACATGTCAGTCTCACGTTCCAAAGATAAATACATTATGTATATTAATTTGAAATCAACCTTTACCAAGTCTAATAGCCATGTTATACTCAACAATCAACTCACATTCATCATTCATAATACATAATGCTACAACTATCACCTACTTACACTCAAGTACATATGAGTTGTCTCAACACATATGTATTAGTACAACCATCTTAAAACAAGGTCGTTTCGGCAAGAAATCTTATAGACACATACTCATATCATTCAAGTAATCAAACATCCAGACAACAAATAAATGACATAATAGACACCAAACACTCAAACACCAAATAGATGACATAAGAAAACTTGAACCTTAATGTATCTCAAGGGAGGCTATCTTGTCTACACAATCAATCCAGATTAGCATGATATAACTTCACAACATATTAACTCAAACATAAATAAGGTCATGATATCCATAATAGCCACTAGCTAACATGTTCACATCATAAACTCATAAACAATTATCATTCATACATAATTATCACATCTGCATAGTGAGTCTAGATTAGTATGACATAATATCACATTATATTAACTCATACATGAATATGATAACCTTAACCATTTGCATATACCAATCCAAATTAGTATGATACATATAGCATCAAGATGTTAATGCAAGAACCTTGATCATTAACTAACACATAAAAACAACATGTTAACATATAACATGCTCATCAACAACATATAACATAATCATGAAGTTAATTGTCATAAAACAACAATATCAATTCATACAACCACATGTTACTATCATTCATGACTATCTAACACAGGTGCATATGCTACACTAATCAACTAGAATTTATCATACATGTAACCATAATAATAATAGAATGACAAGCATATTAGTAACCCTAATGCGTATAACAAACATTAACCAACATACCTGCATGCCCACCATACAAACCTGTACGATGATATGCTCTTACCCCGAAGTCCATTGTTGCAACTTCACTTTAATGATTTGCATCTCCTGCTCTATCTCAACCAACACATTAACATCATAACATACAAATATCATCACGATGACCTAATTGCATACAATGACCTTATGCACAACAACCTTCACCATGAAAATGCATGCATAACAACATATAGACACTGACATGCATAACAAATTCATATACAACCATACATTCCTGACGACACACCTCAACAACACCATAAACCTTCACATGGCGACATCACTACAACCATGATCAACACCATGTAAATGCAACAAGCATATGGACTACAAGCATAAGGAACACATATGCAACCGACATGAATGCATGACCAACACACTGCCCATCCAGTCCGAGGGGTGAACCATGCCCTAATGCCACTATATAGTATCAAATATGAACCAAAGAGAGCGCAACCCACTCTGATAACTCACTATGGTATCAGATATGACCCAAAAAGAGCGTAACCCACTTTGATACCACTTTGTAACACCCTCCTCTCACATCTACCCAAGTAACCGTCCAACTGGGGGAACATGTGACAAGAAGTTATTATGATATGATTCGACTCCCTATGTGATAGTTAAGGAAGTGGAATCAACGGAAACACATCACAGAAACCTTCCACATTAGCAACAAAACTCCCAAGAGCTATTCCAACCACTCAAGTAACTAGCCCCTAAGACCAACTGAATTTTTAGCCCATTAAACCCCTGGACACTCCCTTGATATGGACAAGGGTGCATCTGGAGGCTCTAGATGCTCCCATAGCATGGGTATGCATGCGTCTGGGGACTTTTCTCCTCAAACCTGTGCCTACGACTCTGGGATTTGTGCTATTTTTTCAGGCCCAGAGCCCAGGTCACTGCTCGTAACTCAATGATAGGTTCAGAAATGAAATTTCACAGCGAGACAAAGATACATTTGCAAAAACATCAACAAGGACTAGACTGGACCCCTGCTATCCATGACATGTATTTTGTCAAACATGTCACAAATATGTAATCTAAAGGTTTAAACAACAAATTTGAGCATAGGGGTCCCATACTTATCTGAAAAATGCTAAGAGACATTGTTCCTTTATATCATTAGTTGCATTATCATCTATTAGGTCATAGATACATTGTTCATTCATTTACAAATCAAAACTTGAGGAGAGCCATACATCATCAGTGTCATAATACATGCTTATAACCAACATATTAACAACATAAATATCAAGGATACATCAACCATAGAATCTACATATAAATAAATACATTTACACATAAGATGTCAAGGAAAGAACCTAGGGGTCCCATACTTATCTGAAAAACGCTAAGAGACATTGTTCCCTTATATCATTAGTTGCATTATCATCTATTAGGTCATAGATACATTGTTCATTCATTTACAAATCAAAACTTGAGGAAAGCCATACATCATCATTGTCATAATACATGCTTATAACCAACATATTAACAACATAAATATCAAGGATACACCAACCATAGAATCTACATATAAATAAATACATTTACACATAAGATGCAAAGGAAAGAACCTCTTATTAATGAATGCAAAATCCAACCCGGTATGGGACTACCACATTCCACGTAACCATAGATTGGCAAAGCCAACTCTCTCTTCATTCAATCACCCACGTGCCATATTCCAAGCATGAATGTGGGACTCAAACCAAAATAACTCACCAAGGCATCCTGGGGCTAAACCACCTCACCCTCATCAATAGAAACCAGGCTTTACCGCAATCCACACCGGACCACTATGCCAAAACAATAAACATGTAATAACAAGCTTTACCATGACCTCCACCAGATGACTAGGCAAAAACAAGCATGGATACTACCATATTTCTCCACCTACACCATGAGGAATTTTCCTATCTCCTAGTCTTCCAGGCTTTTCCACAATCCATAGTCTGATACAAGGATCACTAGGCCTTAAACTAAGACTCCACCCTCTAGGATTTACTGTATATCCCACCATTCACTGGGAAGGATTCCTAGGCCTAATCAAGGGGCAACCACCTCTAGGCTTTACCATATATCTCGTCGATCGAGGATTATTAGGCCCACCGAGGCACACAATACCTGGCTTTACCGCAACCCACAATCTAGTTCAGAGGTCACTAGGCCAGTGGTTTTACCACAATCCATAGTCTGGTTTAGGGATCACTACGCCATGTGTTCTTTTATTCATAGATCCACCTCACTCAGCTTTGAATCCATCCGGCAATCTAGCTCAACCAAAACATGAGAACCCCATCACACCATGGCTATCCGGAAATGGAAGGTTAGGCTGAAAACACTGCCACACCTGGAAAAAGCCATGCATGCCAAATATAGTAAGTAAAACACACATGCAAATCAATACCTGCAAAGAATCCTATTGTAGTTGCTTGATCTTTCTCTTCCTTACTTGCCCCTTCCTTCCTCTTGCCTCCTTTGCCTTTCTTTATCTAATACCAAAGTGATCCAAGAAAACTCTAAGTGTTCAAGAGTAGAGAGAGAGAGAGAGAGAATAGAAAAGAGCTCCACCAAAACCTGTCAAAAGCTTACATTGACAAAAGTCTGAGCAAAAAACTTGCCAACTAATCCTTAGAAACCTTTTTTATCAATGAGGCCTCATTTTTCTTCATTTTCCATTATTTTCCTTCAATTTCCTCCTCAGATGCAACCTGTGACCTTTCACTTCCTTTTCTCCTAATTTCCATTATTTTCATAAATAAATGCCAATAAATGCCCCATGTCTTTCCAAATCCTTTTCCATTGCCTTTGCCAATTTCCTTTAGCCATAATAACCAAAATGAACACCCACTGGAATGTTTTTCCCAACATTCAGCTTGGAATATGTGTCCCATGATCATGGTCTTATATATTTTTACATGAATTTTGACCAGGGTTGTTACAGTCCAATGAAGGATATCTACAAAAAGGGTCTACAAATCCCCCTTCGTGGGATGGATCCTTTGATGTCCTTGATGCTTTAGTAATTGATTCTCTATCTCAACGTGTGAAAAACCAAAAGCAATGTGGAGAACTCAAATGGGATTTCAAGTGAAAAGAGACAATAATGATGACAATGATAATGATCATGGTGAAAAATGAATGGAAAACCCTCCTATTTATAACAAAGTATTGAGTTAGTCTCGAAAATGGAGAATAATAAAATAATATTGACCAAATCAAGATCTAACTGTCAAGAATAGTTTATTATGTTTTTTGGAGAGGGAAAAGATATTCCAAATGATCAAATATATTTAGTTAGAAATAATTAACAAACAAAATGATTTATTAATTATTTTGCGATGATTAAGAATGGTGTGAAATTGAAATAATTATAAAATAGTGATTTAAAAATTATTCCAATAATAGAAATAAGGAATAATAAATAAACAATGATTTATTTGATTATTCCTAAGGGATTTAGTCAAATGTGACAAGGAATAATTATCAAACAATGATTTCATAATTATTCCTAGAAAAAATTATATAAATAATGATTTATTCAATTATTCTCATGGGTTTTTTTTATTTTAATCATAAAATAATTTAATAAAAATGGTTTACTAAATTATTTCCCATGGTGAAAGTGATTTCACTGTGGTAAAAGTAATCCTACATGGTGTATTTCGATCCACCTAGTTAGAGATGGCTAGGTGATCATTTTATGGTGATAATAATAATTGACCCCTAGCGGGTCAAGTTGATCTCCTTGGGAATGAGAAACTCTAGAAACCTTTTTCACAATTATGAGTTTTTCCTCAATTATCTCAAGTATGAAATAATTACTATCTCACAATTATAATATTTTCGAAAAATAATTGTGAGAAATAACACAATCATGTAATTCCACCCTTTTATCGTGGGGTAAACCTCACATAGGTAAAAGAAAATGTGAAAAGGGATACATTTTAGCCAAACCATTGAGGTAACTTGATGTTGGGTTTCTCTCACTATAATGGAGTGGAAAATAGGCTTATAACACTATTTATATGGTGGATGATTGTTTACCTTTTCCTTCTTCTAAGGTGTCTTCAATCCACTCCATGTCCAAAGTGCATCCAATGTGCAATCTATCCACCAATTGTGGAACACTTAAACCTTGGGGCCACATGTTTAGTTGGTCTACTGAAGGCATGTAAATATTGCATAAAGGCAATTTAGTATGGTTCACCACTCCTTCTAGTGATCAAGCAAGCATCATCTAGCCTTGCATACTACTATTGTAACCTTATAAGGCTGCCTTAACCAATCAGGAAGTGGTGGTTACTTCCATTAGTATGAAAAGGCCTTACAACTAGTGTTCTTGGATTACTCTTTTTTCTTAGGACCATTTGTGGGGGTTTTCCTCAGTTTATGCACCAAATATAAGTGCATAGATAGGTTGTTATAGGATTGGATGGCATCCTCATTGCTAAATGTAGATTGGATTGTCAATGGTGACTTTAACATGCTTGAGTAGGATGATGATTCGAATGGTGGGGTTGATGCTATGGTTAGTGGTGCGAAGAAGCAAGTTTGGGTGAGGTGTGATTTAATACTTTAGCTTTATGGTCCTAATTGGAAGAAAATGGGACTAAATTATGGGAGTTTGTTCACTTGGTCCATTTCTATACAAGGGGAGTATAGATTTTAAGGGAGACTAGATTAAGTGTATGACCCTCGAGATGACATCTCCTTTTGAAGAAAACAATGCCCTCTTGACATAGCAATGTATGTTACCAAGTTAGATCACCTACCTATTTAGATTGTTATCTGAGTGGGTCATGCAGTGGATTCAACACCTTATTCCTTATTTAAGTTAAATGTATTACACTTGGATTCACTTGACTTCCATGATCTTGTCTATTGTGTATGGAATCTCATCCCTCATCCTATTAGTGATGAAGGTTGGATTCTTTGGTGAGAGGCTACCATTTTTTAGCCAATCAAATTCATGACAGAGTAGGGGATAATAGTGTCTCATAAATATCGATGGGAGTTGCAAGGGGCTAGGTAGAGACATGAAAAGGCATGTATTTTCCTTGAGGGGGATATTGAAAACCCTACTCCTGATGAAGATGTAAAGCATTTATAGTTGGTGGTGTAAAGGGAGTACATTTCAAGAGGGGCTATGATCCAAACTTAAACAGGAATGTAATAACTTACAGAGATAATCATAAACACAGAGATGCAACAGAAAAACACTACATTTCATTAATAGAAAAATAATGAACTATGCTTACAAACAAAATGGAAATAAGATAGCTCGGGCGATGGTAGCTTATCTTTGAGAAGAGATATGGTGGCTACATGCCTCTGAACTGTGTTAAAATGAGGCTCGAGGGCCTATTTATTATTGGAAAACATGAGAAAACCCTAAACAACTAAAACCATAACCCTAGGAGACGTAACACCAAGAGTTTGTGGGCCCGGTTGGGGTTAGTTGGGCAACCAACTTCTCGAGCTCGTAACTTGGTCATATGATCTCTGTTTGGCGCATACATACCTTATTGGAAATGTCTCTCTGAGTACTACAAGCTTCACCGCAAACCCTTACATATCGCTACGGGCTTGCCGCAGACCCATAAAAATGTCGTTTAGGGGGTCAAAACTGCTCCAAAAGTTTAGGACCCGAAAAACTGCTAAAAATAGTAAATGATGAAATGAACTAGGAAACGGATGGAATTGAATGGGGGGTATAGGTGGAATAGGCAAGTGACCACAAATATCCACTTGGATCATTCCTCCCCCCTTAGGAAGCAATGGTCCCCATTGTGTGCAGATTCTCCATGAGGTGAGGAAATTTATGTTGAACCTAGTCCCCAATGAACCACTTGCCCTAGTGAAGGAGTTGGCCTGCTTTGACAACTTGATATAGCTGTATCCTCTATTGGCAAGTGTTCTTGATATAAGTGTCCATGATCTGATCAGTTGTGGCATGTTCCATGTAGTCTGAGTTGAGCTCTATTGGTGTGTGTTTTTCTACAATGTCAGATGTGTCCAACAATGGTGGAAAGTATGGATGAAGGCGATATACATTGAACACTAGGTGCAGACCAAGGAAATGTGGGATGTTGAGCTCGAAGGCATTATCACTGAATACCTTGGTGATGATGTATGGCCCATATTGGGGCGGGCAAAGCTTGCGGTGGGGTCCAACAAGGCGCTTCTTCTACAAATGTAGCCAAAAAATTTCGCCCACCTAGAACTTGTGCAACACTCGATGTTGATCATGGCACTGCATGTACTTAGCATTAGCTTTGTCCAATATATATATCATGGACCTACTGGCGATGTGTTGAATGCGCTTAATGAAGTTGTTAGCCCTTTCAACTTTAGACTGAATGTGAGTCAAATCTACCTGAGTGGATGCAAATGGTATGGCCACATCAATGGGGCATAATGGCTAAAATCCCAGCCCTACCTAAAAGGAGTTATGGCCTGTTAAGCTGATGAAAGCTCTGTTGTAGCTTCGTTGTACATAGTGGAGACTTTCTTTCCACATACGTGGATGCTTCAAGTTGTACATGTGCAAAATGTACATGATCATCTTGTTGACAACCTCTGTTTGGTCATCAGTTTGGGGATGGAAAACCATGGACTTACTAAATTTTGTATCCAACATTGACTAGAGACTTGACCAAAATGCACTCAGGAATCTGTTGTCCCGATCTAAGACAATGGACTGTGGGATCCCAAAGTGTACCCATACTCGCTCAAAGAATATCTTAGCAATGGCCTCTGTTGTGATACTCTTCTTGCAGGCTGCCATGATGGCCATCTTAGAAAATCTGTCGATGACCATGAAATTACAATCATTTATGTGCTTAGTAGAAGGAAGGCTCGACATGTAATCGATGGAGACAGATTCCCAAGGCCGACTAGGAGTAGGTAAAGGAGTATACATGCCTTGCTTCTTGATGGTTGATTTGGAAATGGTGCAGTCAATGCAGGATCTAATGTACTTCCCAACATCCTGACAAAGTTTCGGCCAATAAAACTACTTCTGCAATACCATCATTGTTTTCTCTACTCTGAAATGTCCAACGACCCGACTGTAGTTCAACCCCCAAATCATCTTGGCACGCTCACTTGAAGGAACACATATGTGTCCCAGGTGGCATAACTGTGCATTCTGAAGGTGAAAATTGGGAACTTCCTTCCCTTCAAGGAGTGTCTGGTATATGTTGTTGAATTATGGATTGCTCTTGTAAATATGCAGCCACCCTGATGTCTTGTGCCCATAGGAGTCGAGCACAATGATCAACGCCATGACCGGTGGTTGGCTAAGGCAATCAACAACATTATTGGTGTTGCCCTTCTTATACTCGATATTCAAATGGAACTGTTGCAAATAGGTGGACCATTTTTTATGGCACTCGTTCTGCGACTTCCCTTGTGTCTGTATGAAGTGTAGAGGTCAGTGGTCTATGTGGATGAATATTTCCTTCCCCATAATGTAATGCTTCCATTGACTATAGGCCTGCACAATGGACTACATTTCTTTGTCATAAGTGGGGTAATTTTAGGTTGTTTCTAAAAGTGTCTCACTCTGGTAAGCCACTGGATGCCCATGCTGA
This sequence comes from Pinus taeda, assembly GCA_000404065.3. Taxonomy (NCBI): domain Eukaryota; kingdom Viridiplantae; phylum Streptophyta; class Pinopsida; order Pinales; family Pinaceae; genus Pinus; species Pinus taeda. The sequence continues at coordinate 151,223 of APFE030804714.1, forward strand.
GTAAGAACTGCACCAATAGCATAGTCAGAGGCATCTATCTCAATCTCAAATGGTTGTTGCAGGTTTAGTAGTGTGAGAATTGGTGTAGAACAGAGGTGATTCTTCAACTCAAAGAACGCTTGTTGTTGGGTTTCCGACCAAATTTTTTTTTCTTTTGCTCTACCCTTGGTGACTTGACTTAAAGGCCAAGTGATATGATAGAACCCCAACACGAACCTACGATAGAAATTGGAAAGACCCAAAAAGCTACAGAGCTCTATTAGAGTGGTTGGGGCTGGACAATCCTGAATGACTTGTATCTTGGATGGGTCCACATGTACACCTTGCTCATCAATGATGTACCCCAAATATTGAACCTAGGTTAGGCCAAAGGTGCAGTTCTCCAAGTTAGCACACAACTTGTGTTAGCACATGGTTTGAAGGACTTGTCGAATATGGTGGAGGTGCTCTTCCCAACTCTGGTTGAAGATCAAGAGTTCATCTAAATACACCACCAAGAATGCATTGATGAAGGGTCGCAAGATGTCATCCATCAATTTCATGAAGGTTTCAAGGGCATTCGTCAATCTGAATGGCATGACCAACCATTTGAAAAGGCCCTCCTTGGATTTGAAGGCAGTCTTCCACACATTGGAGGGTTCGATAGGCACCTGGTGATAACTTGACTTCAAGTCAATATTGCTGAAATATTTAGCCCCCTTGAGTTGGTCCAGAAGGTCATCAATTCACAAGATTGGGTACCTATTATGGACAATAATCTTGTTCAACGGCCAATAGTCCATATAGATCCTCCAGGTCCCATCCTTCTTCTGTACTAATACAATTGGGCTCCCACAACATGATGAGCTTGGCATGATGTGCCCTTTCTGCAATAGTTCCTAAATCTTCCTCTTGATCTCATCGTTCTCCAAAACATAGCATTCATATATTGGTCCATTGGGTAGTGGCGAGCCTAGGATCAGATCGATGGAGTGGTTGACCAGATAGTGTAGAGGTACCCCTGTGGGTGAGGCAAAATATCTTGTAATCCTTCACGACCTTGTCCATCTGCTGCTGATGTGTAGAGGAGCTTTGCCTGGAAGTCATGGCCACAATCTTCTTCTTGCCCTGGGGGAGAATCATAAAGAAAACAAATTTCTTGGTTTGGTAAATGATCTTACTTCATTTATTTGTAGTGATCGAAGAGATGGTGATAGGCGGGAATACCTTCGGTATCCCATACAACTTATTACCCAAAGTAATAATCACAGAGCGAGGTCTAGACTCATATACAACATGTCACTTCTACAAGTATGGTTGTCCAAACAATACATCATAAACTTTAAGAGGAGAAACATCACATAGTACCTCATCTGTGAAGGGCTTGATGCTATAGGGAAGGTGAAACTACTGGCTGATACGAAGATCTTGTCCTTGGTGAAGCCACTCGATGGTGTAAGATCATGGATGTGTTATAGTCTTTAGGCCCAACCACTTCACGACCTCTGCTGAAATGAAGTTCTTTTGGCTCTTGTTGTCGACAATGAACTACAATGGAGAACCTTTCACCCACATCTGTGAGTGTAAGAGGTGTCCCCCCTCCTCTAGATCTTCGGGCTGAGTCTTTTGGATCTTGGTGGTGGCCATAGTGGCACTGGGCTTTGCATCAATGATCTGCTTCCCTCTCTCAGTTCCCTTATCAGGTTCTAATTCAGAGTTGGAACCTGCATTTGATTCGAAAGCCTTCAGCTTGGCCACCAATGATGGCCACCAATGACTGCCTGGCCCGACACTCACTTGTATTTTGAGTGGAGATCTTATGGAACGCACACCATTTTCCAGTATCCTTCTTTGTCTTCGGGGTATTGTTTTTTGCTTATGGCTTTGGCGGGCTATCTTGGGTAGCACCGCCTTGGCTTGGTCCTTTTTTCTATGGTTTGGGGGCGCCTTTTCCTTGCTTTGGATTTGTAGATCCAAAGTCCCACTTCTTTCGTTTAAACTTTTGTTCAATCTTGACAGCGTACTGATACACTGTGCCGAGCAAGGAAATGTCTAGGAATTCCATCTCATCCTAGATGTACTTATGTAGACAGTTGTGGTACTTGAGCACCAAATTATGCTCAGTATCCTTGATACCCAACTTCGTGCGAAGGGTATGGAAAGTATTTATGAACTCTGGAATATCTTGGTCCCTTCCCTGCCGCAGTGTGGTCCACTTTATGTATTTGTCTTCATAGCTCCCAACAGGGTATTATTGTTCCTTGATGGCATCTTAGAAATAATTCTAAGTGGGTGCGGTTGAAAACAACAAGGGTTCACTCTCGTCCTTTTGTTCATAGTATGTTTCTCACCAATCCTTGACGTGTGGGGTGGATTTAACAAGTGAAAAAAGTAATCTTTTCCCGATTGGAAAAGTCATGAACTAAAAAATATCCTTCCAATAGATTTAACCTTTTATCTACGATGTCTACATCTATTAGACCTTCGAATATGGGAATATCTAAGTTAACTTGTACCTTAAAAGGAGTGGCACCTCCAGAGTGGCTACTAGATAAAGATATATCACCTGTGGGTAGTCGTCGAAGGATCTGGGAAAAGTTATCCATCGTCGGGTTTTGTGAGGCCGATCTTGCAATGGTTCAACCAAATCAAGCCCTAACTCCTTATACCCTGACCTCGTTGGGGACATGCAAAGAAAAACAGAGAAAGAGAAGACCACTCTGATACCATTGATCCACACTTAAACATGAACACAATAACTTACAGATATAATCATAAATACTGAGATGCAACAAAAAAACACTTCATTTAATTAATAGAAAAATACTGAACTATGCTTACAAATAGAATGGAAATAAGATAGTTCGGGCGATGGTAATATCTTTGAGAAGATATGTGGTGGATACATGCCTCTTGGCTGTGTTACAATGAGGCTCAAGGGCCTATTTATTATTTGAAAACACGAGAAAACCTTAAACAACCAAAACCAACTTTGGGGTTAGTTGGGCAACCAACTTCCCGGGGTCGTAACTTGGTCATATTATCTCTGTTTGGTGTGTATGTTACCTTGTTGAAAAATGTCTCTCTGAGTACTACAGGTTTCACCACAAGCCCTTGCCTACAGCTATGGGCCTACCACAGACCCCAAAAAATGTCGTTTAGGGGATCAAAACTGCTCCAGAAGTTCAGGACCCTAAAAACTGCTAAAAATAGTAAATGCTAAAATGAACAAGGAAACAAATGAAACTGACTCGGGGGTCTAGGTGGAATAGGCGGGTGGCCACCAATATCTGCTTGGATCAAGCTAGGATTCACTTCATATTACAATGGATTTATGAAGGGGAGGAGTGTTCCAATTTGTTCTCTTTCTTGAGAAAGAAGGTGGTAGTAGATAGGGTGCCTACCCTTGTAGATCTACTTGTTCTATTAAAGAGGACCCCACTAAGATAAAATTTATGTTTAGACTTCATTTCCATAATAATTTTTCATCTTATGCTCCGATAGGTTCAATCACGGTTTCTAGAAACGCTTGCTATAAGGTGATCTCTCATAAAGTATTTATTGAAGATTGGAATATGTTAGGTAATGAAATTTTGAAGAAAGAGCTCTCTATTTTCCTTCGCTTGACATAGAATGGGAGATTCTTGAGTATGTATGAATGGTCTTGTGCAATCTATAAGGTGATTTGGGACACGATGAAGGATGATTTTTTATGCTTTCATTTGAAGCCTCATTGGATCATTTAACAAAGTCTTTTAACTAAGGTTTGACGAAGCTTATTCCCAAGAATGTTTTGAAAGACTTAATAGTGAGGTGATGATTTATCACTTTGCTAGGAGTGGGCTATAAGATTTTAGCTAAGGCCATAGCTCTCTATGTTTGTAATGTCACTAAGAAGATTTTTCAAAGGGAACATGCATGTTTTATGCAAGGGAAATTTATCTTAGACATGTTGATCTCAAATGGGAGGCCATGTAATGGGATAGAGAGTCTAATTAGCACTCCCTCTTACTAGATAATGAATTTGATAATGCTTACGATTACATTGATCGATCCCTCATCACTGAGATGTTGACCTATCTTGGCTTTAGCCCTTTGTGTGTAGAGATGGTGAACACACTTATCTCCACCACCTTAATTTTTTTATTACTGAGCAACTCCTTACCCCCACTATTGGGTAGCGGGTCCCCATCATAAGAGCTTTGGGACTTAAAGCCCATAATTTTTGGTAAAAAGTATGGTAAAGGTTCCATGAAGTGCACAGAGCGCGAATTGTAATGAGTCAAGTTAAAGAGTTGTCCACCCGAGAAAAATGTAAGATAATAGAAAGAGAGTCATCCTACCCATGGTCAGTGGACCATGGGAATGAGTAAATAGAGCAAGGCTCTAGGTTTAGAAGGTAGTTTTTTGGTAGCTTTGGTTAAGATTTGAGGTATATGGGTTTGTAAAAGCAAGAGTTCTCTAAGTCTGTAAGTCTGAGTCGCGGTTGATAGTAGTTAGAGTAGGCTCTGCAGCTATGTGCACAGAGGCTTGGTAGAGTCCGCAGCTATGTGCGTGGACCCTTGCAGCTGAGTGCGTAGGGTGGAATTTGATTGTACTAAACAGAAGGTTAATAAAGATAAGTGTTTCTGAATTATTATGCATCTGATTGCAGATCTATATGTTTATGCTTATGTTATGGTTTTATGCGTATCTTTAAGATTTACGGTTGCGCGCACTGGTTTTAACTGTTGAATGCTCGATTAAAGACCTTAAGGAATAGATCGTATCTGTAATAACTACAATAATAATAAGAATCTAGGAAACACCCTGTCGCGGATATTCGCGAAGGCTAGACAACTCCGTAAAGTAGCATGAGACCGTAGTTCGGTGTGCGACCCCTCCATACCTCATCAAGACATCCCTAGGCTGCAGAAACCTGGTTCCAACACCTCCCATACTACCTCGAGTGAGACTTTAGTCTGCGCTCCGCGGATTGTTGCGAAAGGGCCAGTAGTGCAGGATTTGTTTGGCTAAAACTCTTCAGAACCTGGGTCAGGACCCAATAAGCCAACAAATGGTTCCATTGCCGAGACTGGGATCTTCCTAAGGGATGTCTGATGTCGGAATGTTGGAACCCTACGAAGAAAGAGATTGAAGATTGGTTGGATCAGAAGCTTCACGAGTTCGTGGTGCAGGAAAACAAAATCGCGCAGATATCTGAGAAGAGTTGGCTGGATCACTACATATACACGGAAATCCACAAGATCTTCTTCGCGTCCATCTCGTTAGAACTGTATGAGTGGATCGCGAGGCTAGCAAACAATCAGGGAAGGTGCAAACTCGATCAACCATTAGTGTGGACCCTAGAATTGGTGTGTAGGCTAGAGGCATCTGAAGATAAAATCGCACAGGTAGTAGATCATTTGCTGGATCGAATAATAGGAGGGTTTATCATTGAGTTTGTGATAGATACAACCGTGAGCTACAACAAAGCGGAAAGACGTTTTCTTAAGGGACCCTACGAAGAAAGAGATTGAAGATTGGTTGGATCAGAAGCTTCACGAGTTCGTGATGCAGGAAAACAAAATCCTGCAGATATCTGAGAAGAGTTGGCTGGATCGCTACATATACACGAAAATCCATGAGATCTTCTTTGCGTCCTTCTCGTTAGAACTGTGTGAGTGGATCGCGAGGCTAGCTGCCAATCAGGGAAGGTGCAAACTTAATCAACTGTTAGTGTGGACCCCAGAATTGGTGTGCAGGCTAGAAGCATCTGAAGATAAAATCGCACAAGCAGTAGATCATTTGCTGGATCGAATAATAGGAGGGTTTATCACTAAGTTCGCGATAGATACAACCGTGAGCTACAACAAAGTGGAAGGACATTTTCTTAAGGGACCGCGGGGTAAGTACATCAAATCGTTGAATACCTGGATTAAAATGTTGTCATGTGGAAAAAGGGTTATTTGAATCCATTGATGTATGGGGTAACGCAGAGTGGAAGAGGCTACCAAGGGATCGAAGGATTAGAGAACAATCCCCTAATTTCACTTTCGCGGGAAAGCAAGGAGGAGCTTGTTGGGTTCTCTCTAAGAAGTGCGGTCCGATTGATAAAGCAACGCATTCCACAGCTATCACCTCCATCCCCGCCATCACCCTCTTCACCTACATCCACCCCATCTTCACCTACCCCACCTCCACTACCTCCAAGGGTTGGAATGGCGAGTGCGATCAAGTTGCCCATATTTAGAGATGTAGGAAACGAGGAACCAGACCAGTTCTATTTTGTGGTGAAGGCACTATGGGAATCCCAAGGCGTTATGGATGATAATATTAAAAAGGCTACTTTGGTGAGCACGTTGTAGGATCGCGCATTGACGTGGTATATTAAGCACTCTAGCGATCATCCAAATGATGAAATAGCAGAGATCCAGGATGCATTGAACAAAGAGTTTAGCCAACCAAAATCAGAAACTCAGTCAATCATCGGATTTAAGGAAATTGTGATGCTTCCAAGCGAGACTCCATGGGATCTAGATCAGCACCTGAAGAGTATGATCCGTGAGGCTAATATGACATTTTCAGATTCGCAACATCGCACCTGGTTTGTGGCATCCCTGACACCGCACCTAAGGACGGCGTTGTCACAACAAAAGATCTCAACCCATGTTGAAGCATTAGAGATAGCGATGAGGTTGCATGAAACTCCTATACAAGATCCTAGGTTGGGAGTTCAACAAATCCATGTGCAACTACAAAACCTATGCTTGGAGATGCAAAGCCTAAAGCAAGATAGGGCACCTCGACTAGAGGCGCGTGAAGAAGTGTGGTGTATCAAATGCAAAGGCCAGGGTCACGACAAGGATCACAACCCTGTATTTGCGAACTATTTGGTGGGAGGGGGGCTGATGCCATTGAGGCTGGAGGTTCAAGTAGGGCCAAGTGCGGCACCCGCACTCTGGTGCACGATTTGTCAAGTAGGAGGAAAGCACGCGACAGACAACTGTCACCTATTGCAGAAGTATACCCAGACTCTGCAGCAACTGTATTGTAACTTTTGTAGATCGATGGGTCACAACGAGCGAACGTGTTAGAGCTATGAGCTAATGATGGATAGGACCCCGGCCTATTGAATGTAGACTAAAACACGAGGTTTCGATCCAGTCGCAGGGGCATGCGGAGGATTCCAAGGATGCAGATGAGGGAGAGGAGGAATGGGACCTGGATAAGGGCGCGGGCAGTTGATCTATTATAATTGCGAAGGGCTGGGGCACTACACTCGCGATTGTACCAACCCGACGAGAATATCTTGTCCGTACTTTGAGCAGTTTGATCATGAAATGGTAGATTGTCCGACGCTGATCGCCCAAATGTGCGAGAAAGGGTACTACAGCCTACCCCAACTCAAAATATCCAAATGATGAGGTCCAAACCATGCGAAGAGGACCCCAGTGTAAACATGGTACTCAAAAGCGGTGCAACTATGGGGGAAGATAAGAGGAAACAACCCAGAGAAGATTCGAAGGTTCACAAGGCTCCTACAAGGGAACTTGAGTCTGAGACGGAACACGTTAAGGAAACATTTAAGGAAGCTAAGAAGAGCTTCATGGAAGCCTCTACTTCAGGTAGTAAGGATCAAGTTGGGAATGGATCCTTCTGTGCTTACTACCTTTTTAGAGACATGTATGAAGCTGCTACGTGACAATAAGGCAGTTAAGGGACTACAAGAATTGATCACTAGGTGCACAGGATTAGGAGAGTCATGTGTGGTCTGAAAGCTTGGAAAGCATGCTTTGCATACCGGATGAGAAATGTGATTGATGGCGCAAATTGGTGAGTATGAGATGGATCAAGTCATCTTGGATTTGGGGTCAGATGCAAAAGTATTACCAAAACAAACGTGGGAACACATGGACAGGCCCGCGCTACATTGGTCTCTTATTCAATTACGGATGGCCAAACAAAAGATCTTACCAATGGGAAGGTTGCAAGGGGTGATAGTGGACATTGAAGGCATAAGTACGCAGACGGACTTTGAGGTAATAGAAAGTGTGGATGAAAGTAACCCTTACCCCACATTATTAGGGATAGATTGGGCTACAGACATGAATGGAGTCATCAACCTGAAGAAGAGAAAAATGATTTTTGAGAAAAAGTCTCTACGCGTCGTCATTCCGCTAGATCCAGCTGAAGGAGTACACTACATTGAACCTGTGCGTGAAGATGACAATGACGATGAGCTGAACTATATTTACCAGATAACAGCACAAGGTGAGGATTGGGTAAACCCGACTGAATATGGAAGAATATCATGGGAGCGTGACAACTCATGTACTTCGGATTTTGATGAAGAAATAGAACATTGGCAGAACCATTTGCATGAGATATCTACACTAAATTGCAGCAGGATGATTAGATCACTACGATATGTAACGACCGAAGCTAGGGAATTACCAACATGTGATGGGGACAAACTCTTAAAAGAGAGTGGCAGGTCAAGACCAAAACAACAGTAGTGCGACACAATGGATTGGATATCGTGCGCAGTGCCTGCATAAGGGTGGTAGAAGCACCAATAGAATATTGGGAGCTGGCATGGATGCAGAAGAAGGATGCACTGGCGGTTTCAAAATTCCCTTTGTCTAACACGGGTTGGGCGACTAGGGCAAAGCCCTTTGCACGCCCACCTGTGTCAATGGGCATAGTCACAGGCTGCGCAGGCACAACCCCGGCTAAGGTTCAAAAATCAAGACCCTATGCGGTAGCGGAAAGAGTGATGTGCAGTCACAAGGCCATACCGGATCGAAGACAGTTTACTCGGTGAAACAATCAGATGGGGACCTACGCCCCCGAGTGGTTCGATGGGTGGATAGGACCATAAGCACGAACCGGCGTGTGGAAATGACTCTAATGACGACAAGACGAGAAGAAATCAGGAAGGCAGAGAAACATCCTCGGGTTACGGCTCCCGCAGAAGGAACAGGATGCGGAGACCTGGTTAAAAGAATCTGGTAGCTACAAGAAAATCTTCAGCACGAGAGCATGAAACTTCAGGAACTTGATGACGAATGGGCATGACTGAGGAAGAGAAGTATGACATGGGATGAAGAAATTTGCAAACTGTAAAACGAAGTCACGCAAGCGGACCGTGAAAACAACAGTATGAAGGGACCAAGGCCAGCCAACACTACTACGGCGTTCGAAGAAATTGTGACCCTGCTATTATGGCTGCAACCGCATCTCACTAACAAAGGGGAGGTACCAGAAAAAGGGGGACGTGACACGAAGGCATGTGGAAGGTGCCAGCAACCCAGGCTAGCAGGACAACCGAAGCCTCACACCAAGGGTGCGACCACCTAACTATCTGTAGAAGGCACAATGTCAGTGCCCCAGGCAGTTGAAAGAAGGCGTGGGACTATAAACCAGGCTACAGGAAATATGCGTGGAAAAGGGGGTCCGTGTAGAACCTATCTGGCACGAGGTTCGTAGTCACTCTTAAGAGGAGGCGCTGCCGTGTGTAGAGGCTCGGGGATGACCGTTGATGACACTATTCATGACAAGAAGGCTAATTTAATGCGAAAAGAAGCGGGCGGCAGACCATTAATACAAGTATTTTGGACATTTGTAGAGGCGAACTTACGAACATGGATCAACCATAGGCTGCACCTGTACCCAACAATATATAACACTTTACAGAGTGTGGTGGAACTCAAGGCAAATATGCATAACTTGTATATCTGGGCGCACAAGGATCCAACCCGAGCATGGGAAAAGTTGTTGTTTATTGCCAAAAATGATGAAATCTTTGAAGTAATGGCGTCATGGTCTCTGGAGTGGCGTGCCCCAAACTTGGCAGAATTGGAAAAAATTGTAGCGCAATAGAAGAAAAAGGAGACCAAGCTGCGCCTCGCGAAGCTAAAAAGAAAGCGTCACGAAAAGGAAGCGACCATGCTGCAGACGACGGCTGAGGCAGCCACACTAGAGAAAATGACAAAGACCACAACCACAATCGCAGAAGAGGCCGAGGAAGGCCAAGAAATGCCCATGGAACTGAAAATACAGGAGGAGTTGGAGACACAAGGATGTGTGAATCTTACAACAAATGTGACCCAACTCAAGCGACCACGCGACCAGGAGCAACCTTCCACGCGGAAAAGGACAAAGGCAACAGAGTCTGTGGGAGGAACCCTTATTGATAAGGATGCCCTAGCAGAATTGATCATGGAGCAAACGACTGTGTTGAGGGCGCTCAGAGCGCAGCTATAGGCCTTACAGGTGTGACCCCTGGAAGGGATGATACCGAACCTAGCGGATGATACATCCGCAGCTGAGTAGATGGTGTGCGCCCACATAATGCACACTTTAGTGTTACCAGCAGGCGCCGTCATAGCAGAAGCCGAAGGTAACGTGAGGAGTTGGGGGTTGAATTTGGCCGCCCTTCCCAGAGAGACCCAATGCCAGCTGCAGGATGGGGTAACCGCTAAGCTCCGCACTAGGGAAGGCCGCGCCCTCTAGGTCTTGACGGAGCAAAAGGAAAATCTGGACCAGGTCAGTCTATAGTGCGATGACTTGGTCGCGCGCAACCAAGAATTGGAACAGGCCATCGCGGAGGTCTGTAGTAGTGTACCAGAGCTGGTTGTGCCAGCGAAACTCCCCGCAACTGAAAAGATTCATCACATGGCCGCAGGAGTTCGGAAGAGTTTTAGCCAAACAAATCTTGCACCACAAGCCCTTTCAGCAACAATCCACGGAGGCTCAGACTAAAGTCTCAGCCGAGGTAGTATGGGAGGGTGCTGGAACCAGGTTTCCGCACCTTAGGGATGTCTTGATGAGGTTTGGAGGGGTCTCACACCAAAATACGCACTCACGCTACTTTGCACAGCTGTCCGGCCTTCGCGAAGATCCGCGACGGGGTGTTTCCTAGATTCTTATTATTATTGTAGTTATTACAGATATGATCTATTTCTTAAGGTCTTTAATCGAGCATTCAACAATTAAAACCAGCGCACGCAACCATAAATCTTAAAGACACGCATAAAACCATAACATAAGCATAAACATATAGATTTGCGATCAAATGCATAATGATTCAGAAACACTTATCTTTATTAACCTTCTGTTTAGTACAATCGAATTCCACCCTGCGCACTCAGCTGCAGGGGTCCGTGCACACAGTTGCGGACTCTACCAGGCCTCTGCGCACATGGCTGTAGAGCCTACTCTAACTGCTACCAACCGCGACTCAAACTTATAGACTCAGAGCACTCTTGCTTTTACAAACCCATATACCTTAGATCTTAACCAAAGCTACCAAAAAACTGCCTTCTAAACCTAGAGCCTTGCTCTATTTATACATTCCCATGGTCCACCGAACATGGGTAGGCCGACTCGCTTTCTATTATCTTACATTTTTCTCGGGTGGACAACCCTTTAACTTGACTCATTACAATTCGTGCTCCGCGCACTTCGCGGAACCTTTACCATACATTTTACCCAAAAATGTGGGCTTTAAGCCCCAAAGCTCTCACGCGGGGTACCTGTCGCCCAACACCCACATATTTTGTTGTGTTAGTCCTCTTGGTAGAAATTTTGTTGCGTTAATCCTTGGGCCCCTTATATCTATGTGTTAATATTAGGTGGCTTGTGCTACTTATTGGAAGTTGCTCGCCTCCAAGGGTGCATATGAGGTGTTTCTGTTTCAAATGGTCTGAATATGGTTAATAACCATTTTACAAATGATTTCTTATTTTTGTTGGTGCAAATTGAGGATCAATAGATGGAGTTGGGATTGTTTCATTGTTTTCTATGAGGTCTTAAGGGTGGAATTCATTGATCGCAAAACTAGCTATTACTTTATTTGTTTAGAGGAACCCTTTGACTAGATTATTATAACTTGGGATTTTTTGTCACCTAGGTGTTATTGTGCATTATCTTTGCTTTCCCTTTTTGTGGGGATTCCTTTAGTTTCAATGTGGGCTTAAAGTTCTAAATATTTGCAATATAAACTTCTCTTTTGCCACAACAAGGACCTTTATTTGCGGGGAAATAAATTATTGTAATAAGGATCCTATGGGCCTCTCACGTTTATCATGTGTCATATTAGTTTCCTAATAGGGTGCAGTTTTGGCAGTTGGAGAATATGTTAAGGTTATATTTGTTGTCCTAGTAAGGTGGGCAACAAGGCCTTCCAATGGTGCCATGGGATGTCTGTATCATGCACAATGATGAGGGAGATCTTGGTTTGATTGATGTAGTGACTTAGGTTAGCATTCATTCAACCAAGTGGGTGATTCATTGTCTAGAAGGGTCTTTTCCAAGGTAGGATCTATTGAGTCATAGATTGCTTGTAGCTCAACATGTTGATATGATACAAGGGGCTTTTATTTTATGTGATATCATTTTAGTGCCCTAGTAATTTTAGATAACACGCACTTTTGTCTTTAGGAGTATTTGGTCTACCTATATAAAGGTGACATGATTGGTTAGGTGGAAAATGACTAGTAATCATATAGGGTGAGATGTGTCTAAGCATCTTATTTGGAGCTAGAGGATTTAAGAAACATGTATTTTCGATCTTCAAAACTTTTACACACAACAATTGAGCAAGAAGGGTATCTTTCTTTGGTGGGAAATATAGATTGAAAAGGTGTGTTCTTAGAAGGACTATTGAACCTTAGTATGTGAGTATGCCTTGGTCTCCATAGATCAATTAATACTCATAGAGTTCATTTGAAAACATTTTCAGAAGAAATCATATTAGTAGATTTAGGCCGACGCGTTTTGAACCGACCTGTGTGGTTCATCATCAGGACAAGATGAAAAATCAGATCATAGCGGCAAGTTAAAAGTCGTTGGAAGGTCTTGACTCCCTATTTAACTTGTTGCTATGATATGATTTTCCATATTGTCCTAATGATGAACCACACTGGTTGGTTCGAAAAGCGTCGACCTAAATCTACCAATGTGATTTCTTTTGAAAATGTTTTCAAATAATCAAATTATGGATCACAGAAGCTTGAACTTTAAACTCATAGAGATCATTGGACTCCGACTAATCCCATATGGGGATTTGTACAAGATTAACATTAATATGGTAGGTGCTATATGACATGATTGCGAGTGGAGTTTTGAGTCCACACTAGCTCATTGTGGCTTGTGTAAGTTGTATACTATCTCATGTCAATGACATAAGATTAGCCCTATAGTCAATGCATGATGAGTGTCCTCTTATGCTGAAGGTCAATTGATTCAAAAATTGCACAATGTTTAATCAAATATAGGTGTTATACAAGCTACGTAAGTTTGTGTGGCTAGTTGTTGGCTGTCTTTGCAAGGCTCAATTGATAAAAAGCAATCAATCTAATGGTCTTTGTCCTATCTACAATCGTGTTGAAATGACAAAGCATATATAATTTGTCGAATTGCCAATTTACAAAGAGATGTTAGACATGTGTAGATGTAACATTCAACTCTTCTTTAGAGGAGAGTGTATTGACATGCAAATTTGTTATGTAACTCAACATCTTTAATTTGCTCTTTTTTCAATGACATTTATCACCATATAAGATATCTACTCTTTTTATCCTTTGGAAAATTTGTTATAAGTGGGCATTTTTATAGTGATGTCATACCTTTTGCCATATGTGAAGACACAAAGTACACATGCAATTGTTAGCAAAAACTTTTTGTTGGTTAAGGATGCCAAATTAGTAAGACTTTATGCCTATTTAAACTTTATTTATATTTTGGTAGCATCAAGGAGGATAATATAAGTACGATTGTACATACCCTTGTCTTTGCCTTTTTATTTCTAGGTGCAGATAAAATAGTATTATTTAAAAAACAACTTATAATTATTACATTATAGACAAAAACAAAATAAAGTCATAAAAAATTATTAAGATAAAATAGTATTATTTAAAAAACAACTTATAATTATTACATTATAGACCCCCAAAAAACGAAATAAAGTCATAAAAATTTATTAAAAAGGATGGAAAGGGAAAATGAAATATATAATGCTGGAGGTAGTTGTTATTTTATTTTTTTATAAAGTTATAGAGGTAAAATAGTTAATCATAAAATTTTATAATATTTTTACATTCTTTTAATATGACATTTTTTAGGTGGTTTTAAAAAAAGTTTTTTAACATGATTTTCGGGATAAATTTCTTGAAAAGTTTGGAAGAGATAAATGTTAATTTTGAGTTGATGATTGGTATTATAAGGTTGTATGAGAATTTTATTGTTAAATTTAGGACCATCAAGGATTGATTGGGAAAAATTAACTAAATTATTGGAATCAAGAAAGGGTGTATCTTGTTCCCTATCTTTTGTGGCATTTGCATAGATAAGTTAAAAGAGTATTTGGAAGAAGTAGATTGTCTTGACCCAACTATCACTAGTATAGTCATCACTCTTCTTCTTTATGTTGATGATATTTTTCTTTTATCGATGAGTCCTTACGATCTTGACAAGACATTAAGAATCCTCCAAGATTTATGTTCCAAGAAGATTATGACTTTTAACATCGATAAAATGAAAGTTATGATAGTTATAAAAAAATATCACATATGATGCTTTCGTTTATGATAACAATGACTTGGAGCAAGTGACTTCATGCAAATATCTCAAAATCAATATCCATCATAACCTCAATTGGAATAATAACATTGAGAAAAGTATAAATGGAGGGTGGAGAACTTATTATGGTCTTGTAAACGATTATAAATCAACATATCTTTGGATATGGAATAAAATAAAACTCCTTTCGAAGACTCTTGTTACCCATGTTATTTATGCATGTGTGGTTTGGGGATGCAATATCTCTAGAGAGTCTCAGAGAAGGATAAAAAAAATCTCAAAGCAATTTATAACCTCTAATCTCAAAATATAAGGAAATACACCTTATCTTATCGTCTTGATCGAAACGAGTCTTCCCTCCATTGAGAGCATTACTATGACAGAGTATGTAATGTATAAGAAGAGGTTAAACAAAACAAAAGACAAGGAGCTTCCTAAAATTGCTTCAAACTCTATCCAAAATCACCTTTGGCTCAAGTGGGAATGACATAAGGATGCTAGTCTTGGCTAGACCATTGGGGGATAAAGGAATAAATCATTTTGCATAATAAGGATAATATTAAAATATTATTACATTAAAAATCTAAGGAGAAATTATGGTCTAACTGGAAATTAAAATAATATATGGAGGTGATCAACTCAAATTTTGAAAATCAAAAGTCTCTATCTTGACCAATGTGACATTGCTAAAATAAGAATCAACTCTCATGAGCTCCATTGTGAAATTGGGCATTGGTTAATTCCTAAAACATCATGGGATGAAAGAGTCTCTCACCTTTGTGACACCAAGAGGGTTGGAGAGGAAAAATACTTTCTTAATTTGTCCAACATATACTTAGATTAAATCTAATTTTTAAAATATTTGTCACACTACCAATGTTCTTGAGCTTTTAACTCAACAAAGCTATGGTGGCTTTAAAATGCTTCTCTTAATGCTTTTCAAGCATAAAAATAAAATTTCGAAGAATTTCAATACAATCTTAATAGACATTAATCATCATTAGCATTTTATAATTGACAAATTTTATAATATCCTTTTATATATTTTTTAAAATATATGATATTTCTTCAATGTAATAAGATTTCTTTATACTATATGTGACTAAATATTTTTTTTAATATTCCATATGATAGTATATTTTTCTTTTTGAAATAAATTCCCTTAACTATGTGAGGAAAATATCCATCATTCCTTTCCAACTACCCAACTAAATCAAAAATTTCTCATACTTCTTTTATAATAAAATTAATAAATCATTGAATAATGAATTTTATACAAAAATATCAATCATTCTTTGAACTACCCAAAATAAACAAAACAATTTTCATACTTCTTTATAATAAATTACTAATAACTTAATAAATGATTAATAATCATTGAATAATTAAATTTTATAAGAAAATATCAATAGTTCTTTTCAACTATCTAAAATAAATTTAAATAATTTTATCATACTTCTTTTATAATAAATTACTAATAACTTATTTCTACATTGCTCTCTATTTAAGCCTTTGCCATGGTTTGCCTCTTCATTTGGTCCTGATGATGAACCACACTTGTTGGTTCGAAATGCGTCGGCCAAAAAAATTCTCTCATGTGATTTCTACTGTAAGCCTTTGTTTAATATTTATTTTCATTAATTTTGTAAAGAAATAAATAAAATGAAAAACATATTTTGCAAAGCTTAATTGCTATTAAATAATGATATATTTAAGAAAATGTAGAATAGATTTTGTTTAAATTTAATTATTTTTTTGGTATATAAAGATTTATTTTATGTTAGCTTTTAGGATATAAATTAGTTGGTGATATGGTGTTTTTGTAAGGCATTTTTGTGTAAAGGTCACATGTTCAAACTTTGACCTACCCATATTCATAAAAGGGGTATATGTGAGCACTTAGAGGTTATAGTTGTAGTGGTCGAAATCGATCTTGTGTCACATGAGTACAAAACTTTGTCGATTCCTCTAGTCACAAAAAAAACAGACCATTTCTATCACATTACACTAATTTCTTTTATTAATGAGGTATGTTTGGTTAATTCTATTTTCTTTTTATATAAGTTTCAAAGTTTTATTGATCAATTAAAGAGATACATTCATGTATAGCCATAACTAGGGCTTTTTCCACCACAATTTGCCACAGGGGAAACTAAACCAACAACGAAAAAACATAGCTTTAGTCCCAAAAATAACATATAGCTGATAATGGCTTAGTCATTCACTGAGCATGTTGCTAACATCAATTTTTCTTATGTAGTACAAATATTTAATCTTATCAAATTTGCAACAATACTAATTATATACCACATAGATAAGAAACATAACATTGTCCAAAACAGTAACCCTACTAACAAAATTTTGAGCCATAATGAAGCTCATGTAGAAGTATAGACGTCGATTGGAGTTATTGGAGTGCTTAGTGGCACCAAGCCCTTTCCACGATAAATATGGCCTCAATTCGGGCCAACAAAAGAGTCATTTCTCGATGCTCAAATGACATATCCTAATTCTCAACCTGGATAACATCAAGCTGGAGAGAGATTTCTCCCTTGGCTTCATTTCACTCTAGCAAGACTCTTCATGAGAGAGCTTTGATATGCCAATAACGCTTGACAATATAAATATATTGAATCTACCACCCGCCAGTATGAACGGGGTCAGGAACCTACTTAATGACAAAGGCCAAAATTTTAGAATTTGAAAATTCATCTCTGTCATCCATATCTTCTACCACTGCATGGTCTAGTTCAAATTGGATATGGTATGGAGTCTACATGTGAAATATTTGGGCAACTGAGTATGCACGTTGTTGGCCTTGGGCATTGCCCTCAACCTTGCTAGAAGAGTCTTTATGGATTTTTATGTGTTGACAAGACATAAGATCCAAAAAAGGAAGAAGGAAACTGATAGGGGTTGCCAAGCGCCATTAAGGGGAACAAGTCTCAAATGAATGAAGAGGCGGGGAAGGGATGAGATAGACCCACATAAACATAGAGCGGGATGGAAAATTGGGTGTAGTGTGAGGTGGCCTTAAAGAGTGGTAGTGACTAAAGATAAGAATGGGAGGTAAATGCTACAACCACTTCACGAAGGTTGACACATGACTAAGTCAGAGACATAGAAGAATAGGAAATGATAGCCAGTAGTAATACAATGCTACCACCAACCTAAACAAAAAACCAAGTGCACGTTGAATCAGAGGAGTAGTATACCTAAAGCCACAGTTCGTTGGATCAGCTGATGGATTGGACAAATTATATGATGAGACCTTCATGCCTGCAATGTAGGTTCAAACTCGCCACCATAATCATGAGATTTTTCCTTCCTTTTTCTTAATTGTGAATTTTTTTGGGTCTGCCTTTTGGAAACACTAATTTAGAGCCTTTGTGAATTGTCATTCCTTTTATGCTATCTAACTAGGCCTGAGTATTGAGCTTCATGGGGGAGGCCAAGTCAAAAGGACCTGGTGCTTCCCCAAGAGATGAAGGGAACAACAAAACAAAGCAATAAATTAGTTTGATACGTGGGGTTTTTCCACAAAATCAAAGGAGAAATGACATTCTAGACTTCCTCATCGATCATAATGAAATTCCCAAGCAATTCTAGAGCCTTCATTAAACTATCCATCCTTCGCAATGAATGCATCGTGGAGTGATTAACATCCTTCATCATGAATTAGTGTGTGAGAGGGTGGAGGGTGGGATGGACATGCCTCCCCCCTCTGTTGATTAACGTGATGACAGTGGGCTTTCCCCCCTACCTTATTACATTTAAATGTGTTTATCACCCCATCCAAGGGTTATTTCTAACCTATTGATGGAGGTTCATGTTGTATTTTATTGTGGAGTTGATGGAGGTTCATGTTGTATTTTATTGTGGAGTTGCTTAACAAAATTTTAACTCTTGTGGAACTATATCAATTACTTGTATGATTAGGTAGATTAGTAATCTACCTAATTTGATCATCGTTCTTTTATATAAGATCCATTATGGATCACATTATGCTAATTTCTATTATTAATGGGTATGTTTGGTTATTTGTAACCTATTGATGGAGGTTTACGATATATTTTACTATGGAGGTGCTTAAGAGAGCTTTAGCTCTTGTGGAACTATATCAATTGGTTGTATGATTAAGTTTCTTTGGTTTGGTGTATAAGATAATGATGTAATTCTTGAGAAGACTATTTAAAGATGTGATATGTGGGTGTGTATTAGATCCATGTGCTACAATTCGTAGCTAATATTTTTATCTTTTTGTAAAGATATATAGTTAAATTATCATAAAAAAGACGTACTTATCTATTCTTCCTCTATATTGGTATACCACAAGGGAAACCAAACCAATAGAAAAGGTTTAATATCTTAAGATTGTATATTAAAAAGGAGAACAAGTCTACGAATTCTGACATCAACTATACTATATAAATTTGATAAGCCTATATGTTGCATGGTCCTATTGTAACTTGAAGAAAAAGCAACCTATAGGATAAAAATATCAAAACAAAACATAGAATTATATGCCATATTCATGAGGCAGGGAGTCAACCTACATGGGAGGGGACATATCGACATTTGTGCCTAAAGGAGTTACTAGAAGAGCAACTATTTTTATGATCATATTTGAGACTTGGTATTTCAATTTGTGCACATTTTCCATAATGTCATTAATACATAACAAAATATTCCTTTGTGCCTCTAAGTGTTCCACTGGTACTCCTCCCAAAACAATTTTGATGTGCCACTATAAATCTATAATTTGTAGGTAGCGTGTCTTCCTAGATTTGGTATTACTTGTCTCGAGAATCCAATTTTTAATTTCGATTTCAATATGTCAATCCATAATAAAGAAATGGTTGAATCCCACTTCATCTGTAACAACCATGGTGAAAATTCCATGTAATACAAGTTAATAAAGGAAAAATAATAACCACGGTTGATGGGACACTTATTCCAAGTTGAATGTTGGGAAAAAGCATAGCGACATGGATCACTGGTGATTGATTAATGGCTAAGGAACTTGGCAAAGGCAATGGAAAAGGATTTGGAAAGGAAAAGTGGCATTTTGGCACATTTATTTATGAAAATAATGGAAATTAGGAGAAAAGGGAGGTGAAAGGTCACAGGTTGCATGTGAGGAGGAAAACGAAGGAAAATAATGGAAAATGATGAAAATAGAGGTCTCATTAATAAAAAGGCTTATGAGGATCAGTTGACAAACTTTTGTCAGTTCAGTTTTGGAGCACTCTCTCTATTTTCTCTCTCTCATACTCTTGGACACTTAGAGTTTTCTTGGAGCACTCTTGGAGGAGTGTGACATACTTGGAGTTTTGGAGCAAGAAGGAAAAGGAAGAGCAGGAAAGCGCAAGAGGACATTGGGATCAACAACTACAATGGGTTTTTCTTGTAGGTACCAAGTTGCATGCATGTTTCCCTCACTATTTTTCGCATGCATGGAATATGCATGTGGTTTATTGGTCATGATATATCATTGGCATGGAGTATTGCTTGGATTGATAGTGGATTTACCTAGCTTTTCCATTTCCGGGATAGCCATGGTGTGTGGGTTCATTTATTTGTTTTTTTGTTTGCTTCTCATGTTTCCTTAGCTTGGGTTGTATTACTAGTTCCTGGAAGCCCTGGTTACAAACGCTTTGGAATCCCTGTAACAACTTGGGTTGAGTTACTAGTCCTAAAAGACTTGGTTAGAAAAATGCTCTCGAAGCCCATGGTGGGTTGAGTTACTAGTCCTGGAAGCCCTGGTTGGACAAACACTCTAGAAGCCCGTCGACAATTGTGCGTTGAGTTACTAGTCCTAGAAGCCTTGGTTGGAACAAACGCTCTGGAGCCCTATAAGGCTTAGGTAGAGACCGATCCAGTGATGGTTTGTGATGTTCGGCCATAAGGTGGAATCAATGTTTGATGGGTTGAGGTGGTTTGGCCTCTGGAATTCCTAGTTTGGTTTTGATGGATTATTCCATGAGATCCCACATTCATGCTTGGAATATGGCACAAGGGTGACTAGCTAAAGAGAGATTTAGCTCAGGCATGTCTACAGTCAAGTGGTTCATGGAAGTTCCACACCTGGTTGGCCTTTGCATCATTAATATGAGGTTATTTCTCCTTGTTAATTCATGAGTATTATACTGGTTTATATGTGGATTATATGGCTATTGTTTCCTTGGTATTTTTGTTTTTATTATGTTGGTTATGAACAAGTATGACGACACTGGCTATGTATGGATCTCATCATGTTTTTACTTGTAAATGAATGAACAATGTATCTATGGACTAATAGATGAAATTGCAACTAATGTGTTGAGGCATCAATGCTTCTTAGCGATTCTCAGATAAGTATGAGACCCCTATGCTTAGTTCTGCTATTAAGATCTGTAGCTTTCATGTTCGTGACATTTTTTATGATATGCATGTCATGGCTACCAGGGGTCCAATCTAGTCCTTGTTGATGTTTTTGTGAATGTATCTATGTTATGTTGTGAAATTTCATTTATCAAGGTGTCATTGAGTTCTAGGTAGTGACCCGGGCTCTGAGCTTGAAAAAGTGGCACAAATCTCAGAGTCACAGGAAAAACGTCCCTAGAAGCTCACTTTCCCTTACCATGGGAGCGTTAAGAGCCTCCTGGACACACGTTGGCCCATATCAAGGGAGCGTCTAGGGGTTTGATGCATTAAACTTCAGTTGGTATCAGGGGTTGGTTACTTGAGTGGTTAGGATGGCCCTTGGGAGCTCTGTCGCTGATGTGGAAGGCTTGTGTGATGTGTTCCATCGGTTCCACTTCCTTAAATGAGACATAGGGATTCAAATCATATCATAGTAACTTCTCGTCACATGTTTACCTCGGTTGGCCAGTTACTTGGGTAGATGTGGGAGGAGGGTGTTATAGAGTGGTATCAGAGCATGTTTCACCCCTCAGACTGGGTGGGCTATGTGTTGGTCATGCATTCATGTCAGTTGCATATATGTTTCTTGTGTTGTAAGGTCACGTGCTTATTACATTTGTATGGTATGGGTTATGGTTGTAGTGAGGTCATCATGGGAAGTTAATGGTGTTTGATTATGCATTGTTTATGTGCGTTAGTATTCACATGTGGTCAAGAGTATAATGATGTGGTGGTTGTTGCCATGCATGAGTTCATGTTTATGTTATACATGTATTACACCAATTTTTTGATCCTACATATGGGGTATCCTTCCTGAATTATGCTAAGGTACATTGGTTTATTGTGATTTGGTTTAGCTGACATGATATACCTTGCAGGAAGAATATCAGAGATGACTAGAAATATGGTAGACTACAGTTCCCAAGACTCTCCCTATGGATCAGATAACCAACGTGGTGTTGGGAACTCTTCTAATTTGGCAAACACTCTAAGAAGCTTAAAGGAAGAAATAAGGAGTTGTAAGGAAGATAATGACATAATCATACAGGCACAAGAGAAATAAGTAGAGGTAAATGCAGTGATACTTCAGAGTTTGTCAAAGTTGTAGCGATAGGGACCGCTTTGAATCAACCATGAACATGAGGACAAAACTAATGGGGCATATGGCAATAGGTCTCCTGGGGGGTACAGGTCAGATAGAGATGACATGATTAGAGATGGAAGGTTCTTGGACACTCTAGATAGGAGAGGTGATAGACACAGGTACTATCCTAGTTCTAGTTCTAATAGGCATTATGATCATCATCTTTATCGTCCTTACAAGAGGAGTGACAGGGGATATTTTCCGGACGAGTTTAAGAAATCAAAGCCACCTACATTTGATGGAAAGACGAAGAAGTCACAGGATGCAAAATCATGGTTTCTTGGTATGAGGAAGTTCTTCAAGTTGCATGATTCTTCAGAGAACATGAAAGCTAGAATAACTACATGCAGTCTTAAAGGTAAAGAAGATATTTGGTGGTAAGATGTAAAGAGCATCAAATATATTTATTAGGAAGAGTTGAATTGGAGTGAATTCGAGAAACTATTCAGGAAGAAGTACCTATCAGAGAGGTACTATGATGACAAGGCAAAAGAATTTTATGAGTTAAAGATGAGATCAATGATAGATGAGGAGTGCACTAGCAGATTCTTGGAGCTACTGAGGTATGTGCCTTACCTCAAGGAGGAGAAGGCCAAGATTTAGAGATTCATTAGTGGATTATCAATTGCATTCAAATATATGATTGAGTTCGATGAGCCTATAACATTGGAGGAGGCCATCCGAAAGATAAATAATTACTATGAGAAATCAAAGCATAGATTTGAGACTAAGCCGAATTGGAAAGGTAATGCAAATAACAAAGGAAAATGGGACAAGAAGCGAGCAAGACCTTAGGGTACAGGTAATAAATACAATGTGGTTCCATCTAAGAAGTTCAATGCATATGACTGAGGACATGGACTTCGATCTGAGGAGAAGAATAAGGATGAAGGTTGGAAGCCTTTGTAGTGTTGGACTTTTGGAGGACAACATCGCAAGAGAGATTGTCCACAGCACTAGGATGGTAGACCGCAGATCTACAGTGCTAAGGAGGAACAAAATGTTGGGGTTGTTGGATAAAGCATTCCCCATATTTATGTAGCACTAGACAACAGACAGACTGACCATCAGACATCTATCATTGAGATGGACGGTAAGCTTTGTGATCAAGTTGTTTGTATTTTGATTGACCCTGGATCTAATTATAGTTATGTTAATCCTGAACTGGTGGATAAGTGTGGTTTTAATAAGGAAGTGCATTTAGAGTCTTGGTTAGTGAAGTTGGCTACAGGTACAAAGAAGCGAGTTCATCATTGGATAAGATCTTGTGAGTTTGATTTGAATGGTATGCCCACCTCAGCACATTTGAATGTATTACCATCAGGATCATACAATGTGTTTTTGGGCATGGATTGGTTGTACCTTCATATAACCAAGGTGGATTGTTATGACAAATCCATTGAGTGATTGAATGAAACAAAGAGTTTTACGAGGTAAGAAGAAATAAACATAAGTTAGAATGGTGAAAACTATGTAGGCCAAGTGTAGTTGTAGGAAAGGGTGTGTGTTATTTGTAGTGCATATTTCTAGTGACAAAGGTAAGGAAGTTGAGGATGTAGGTGTCTTGAGCAGGAACCCAATTCTACAATAGTTTCAGGATATATTTCCTACAGAGATTTCAAAGTTTCCACATTACAGGGAAGTAAACTTTTCTATTGAGTGGGTACCAGGGGCAGCACCAGCATCTAAAGCACCTTACAGGATGAGCACACCAAAATTGGGAGTTTTGAAGTTGCAGCTGAAGGAAATGATTGAAAATGGGTACATTAGGCCAAGTGTATCACCATGGGGCACACCGATATTGTTTGTGAAGAAGAAGGATGGTACTCTTAGGCTATGCATTGATTACAGGAAGTTAAACAAAGTGAACATCAAGAATGGGTACCTGTTACTGAGGATCGATGACTTGTTTGATCAATTGAAGGAAGAAACAGTGTTCTCAAAGATTGATCTGAGATCCGAATATCATCAGGTACGCATTAAAGAAGAGGACATCTACAAGACAACTTTCTGGACCCGGTATGTGCATTATGAGTTTGTTGTAGTTCCATTTGGTTTAACTAATGCTCCAACTACCTTTATGTGCTTGATGAATAGTGTGTTGTGTCTTTATTTGGACAAGTTTTTTATTGTGTTCATTGATTATATTGGTATATTCAAAAAATGAAGAAGAGCAAGCCGAGCATTTAGAAGCAGTGTTGAGATTGTTGAGAGAGCATCAATTGTATGCTAAGCTCAACAAGTGGAGTTTATTTCAGACTGAGGTACACTACTTAGGACATGTGGTTTCCAAGGATGGCATAACAGTGGACCCAGAAAAGATAAGATCTATCATGGAGTGGGTCGTTCCCAGGAATGTGGATTAGGTGAGATCCTTCATGGCGTTAGTAGGTTATTACAAGAGGTTCATTAGGAAATTCTCGCAGATTGCTTATCCTATCACATCATTGTAGAGGAAAGGTAAGAAGTTTGAATGGACAGAGGAGTGTGCAACCAATTTTGAGTAACTCAAGCAGTTGTTGACAATGAACCAATGTTAAAGATTGTAGATCCAGACAAAGAGTTTGTAGTATGTATTGATTCTTGCAAGATAGGACTTGGTGGAGTCCTTAAGCAGGATGGACAGGTGGTATGCTATGAGTCACATAAACTAAATGAGCACAAGAAGAACTACCCAACACATGATCTTGAGTTAACAACGATCATACACGCATTGAATATGTGGAGGCACTATCTTCTGAGCATGAGGTTTGTATTGATGAGTGATCACAGTGGTTTGCAGTATCTGTTTGACCAACCAAATCTGAATAGAAGGTAGGCTCAGTGATTGGCCATGATTAGTGAGTTTGCCTTTTTTATCAGGTATATCAAAGGTAAAGAGAACAGGGTGGAAGATGCTCTTAGCAAGAAGATATAGGTAAATCACATGGCAACTATGAGCTCCTATGGGACAAATTTACATGATAGGATCTTGCAGGTAGGAAAACAGGATAACATGTATATGGAGATTATGCATAGGTTGTAGCAGAGTACAGGTACAAGTACATGTAGTGGTAAGGATATAGGTATAGGTATAGATGCAGGTGCATAGGATGTGGACTATCATCTCACGATAGATGGATTTGTTAGATTTAGGGGCATGATATATGTGCTAGATAAAAGTGAGCTCAAGAAAGTGATCTTGAGGGATTTTCATGAGAAATCATATTTAGTTTACCCAGGTTATTAGAAGAGCTAAAAATAGTGAAGAAATTATATTATTGGCTAAATTTGAAAAGAGACGTAACAGAGTTTGTGGCTAGGTGCTTGGATTTTCAGCAGGTGAACACAGAGTGTAAGCATCCAGGTGGACTGCTACAGCCGATTTTGATTCCAGAGTGGAAATGGGAGGTCATTTCCATGGAATTTATCACAGGTTTTCCGAGGACAATGACACAAAATGATTCCATCATGGTAGTGGTGGACAGGTTGACAAAGGTAACATGCTTCATTCTAGTTAAGTCTACATTCTCAACGAGTGATGTAGCATAGATATTCATTAGGGATGTGGTCATATTGTATGGAGTTTCGAAGAAGATTGTGTTAGACAAGGATGTGAAGTTCAATTCCAAGTTTTGGAAGGAGTTATTTGCAGGTTTGGGCATAGAGTTGGTCTTCAAGATTATCATTCACAGACAAAGAGGGTCAACAAGATATTGGAGGACATGTTGAGAATGTATGTGATGCATCAACAACGGAAGTGGGAAGAGTACCTTCCACTGGTAGAGTTTTCTTGCAATAATGGGTACTGGGAGTTATTGAGGATGAGTCCATTTGAGGCATTGTATGGGCAGAGTTTACTACTCCTATCAGTTGGAGTGATCTAGTTAACAAGGTGTTGATTGGACCGAACATGTTGGTAGACATGGAGTGGGAAATGCAAGTAATCAAAAAGAATTTGAAAGTAGCACAAGATATGAAGAAGAGCAATGCAGATCAGAATAGGTTGTTCAAGGAGTTCCAGGTTGGGGAATAGGTGTACTTGTGCATCAAACCAAAGAATATCTCCTTGCGGATTGGGTCATGTGCCAAGCTGGCACCTTAGTTTTGTGAGCCTTTCAATATTATTGAGAGGATTGGGCCAATAGCCTATCGATTTACACTACCTCCGACAGTGAAAGTCCATGATTTTTTCCATGTGTCATTGCTTAAGAAGTATGTTAAAGATGTTGATAATGTGATTGATTGGTCTGTATTGTAGGTGGATCCAAAAGGAGAATTCCAGCCGAAATTGTAGTGCATTTGCAGAGAAAGATGCTCATGCTCCAGAACAGAGCAATTGAGCAGGCTAAAGTGCAATGGAAGCACTTTGGGCCCGATGAATCTACATGGGAGATGGTGGATCAGATGCGGTCTATGTATCCTTCCTTATTCGCTGGTTGAGAAGATGTTTTGTTATATGTCTTTGGTATATGTTTTTGGTACATGTTTTGGTGATGTTTGGTATACGTACATATGTATATGGATGTAAATACACATGATCTATGTTATAAAGCTCCAATAAGCAGTATGTGTGTCATGTCATTATGATGTTTACTTGTTATGTTATCATGTTGGTTTGCTTTTGAACAGGATGATCATTGTAAATATTGCAACGAGCTAAGTTATAAAGCTCCATGGGCAGTATGTTTTTCTTACAACAACCTTGTTGATTGTATGTGTTGTTGAACACCGAGGACGGTGTTCCCCCGAGGGGGAGGGTTTTGTAACATCCCTAGTGAAAATTCCATGTAATAAAAGATAATAAAGGCAATATAATAACCACGGTTGATGGGACACTTATTCCAAGCTGAATGTTGGGAAAAAACATAATGATGGGGATCAATTATGATTGATTAATGGCTAAGGAAATTGGCAAAGGCTTTGGAGAGGCAAAGTGGATTTTTGGCACATTTATTTATGAAAATAATGGAAATTAGGAGAAAAGGGAGGTGAAAGGTCATAGGTTGCATGTGAGGAGGAAAACGACAGAAAATAATGGAAAATGAAGAAAGTAAAGGCCTCATTAATAAAAAGGCTTCTGAGGATCAGTTGACAAACTTTTTTCAATTTAGTTTTGGAGCTCTCTTTCTATTCTCTCTCTCTCTCATACTCTTGGACACTTAGAGTTTTCTTGGAGCAATCTTGGAGGAGTGTGGCATACTTCTAATGTTGGAGAAAGAAGGCAAAGGAAGAGCATTAAAGCACAAGAGGACATCGAGATCAACAACTATAACGGGTTTTTCTTGTAGGTACCAAGTTGCATGTATTTTTTCCTCACTAGTTTTGGCATGCATGACATATGCATGTGGTTTATTGGCCATGATCTGTCATTGGCATGGAGGATTGCCTGCATTGATAGTGGATTTTCCTTGCCTTGCCATTTCTGGGATAGCCATGGTGTTGTAGGTTCATTTCTTTGTTTTTCTGGTTCGTTCTCATGTTTCCTTAGCTTGGGTTGAGTTATTAGTTGGACAAATACTCTAGAAGCCCTGTAACAACTTGGGTTGAGTCACTAGTCCTCGAAGCCTTGGTTGGACAAACACTCTGGAAGCCTTTAGTGGGTTGAGTTACTAGTCATGGAAGCCTTAGTTGGACAAATGCTCTAGAAGCCC
Source organism: Pinus taeda (assembly GCA_000404065.3). Taxonomy (NCBI): domain Eukaryota; kingdom Viridiplantae; phylum Streptophyta; class Pinopsida; order Pinales; family Pinaceae; genus Pinus; species Pinus taeda. The sequence goes on from APFE030804714.1 coordinate 178,949, forward strand.
GACGACAACTATGGGTTGAGTTACTAGTCTTGAAAGCCTTAGTTGGAACAAATGCTCTGGAGCCTTGGAAGGCTTGGGTAGAGACCAATCTGGTGATGGTTTACGATGTAAGACGTGAGGTGGAATCACTGTTTGATGTGTTGAGGTGGTTTGGCCTCTGGAACCCCTGGTTCAGTTTTGATGGATTGTTCCATGAGATCCCACATTTATGCTTGGAATATGGCACATGGGTGTCTAGTTGAAGAGAGATTTGGCTTAGCCATGTGTACGATCAGGTGGTTTGTGGAAGTCCCAAACCTGGTTGGCCTTTGCATCATTAATATGGAGTTATTTCTCCTTGTTAATTGTTGAGTATTATACTAGTTTATATGTGAATTATATGGTTGTTGTTTCCTTGGTATTTCTGTTGTTATTATGTTAATTATGAACATGTATTATGACAATGGCTATGTATTTCTCTCGTCATGTTTTTACTTTTAAATGAATGAACAATGTGTCTATGGCCTAATAGATGAAATTGCAACTAATGTGTTGAGGCATTAATTCTTCTTAGTGATTCTCAAATAAGTATGAGACCCCTATGCTCAGTTATGTTGTTAAGACATGTAGCTTTCATGTTCGTGACATGTTTGACAAAATGCCTGTCATGGCTAGTAGGGGTCTAGTCTTGTCCTTGTTAATGTTTTTGTGAATGTATCTTTGTTTCGCTGTGAAATTTCATTTCTGAAGGTGTCATTGAGTTCTGCGAAGTGACCTGGGCTTTGGGCTTGAAAAAGTGGCACAAATCTCAGAGTCCCCGACACAACACTGGGGAAAAAGTCCCCAGACGCTCACTTGCACTTGCTATGGAGTGTCTGGAGCCTCCTGGACGCATATTGGTCCATATCAAGGGAGCATCTAGGGGTTTGATGCATTAAAACTTCAGTTGGTCCCAGGGGCTGGTTACCTGAGTGGTTTGGATAACTCTTGGGAGTTCTATTGCCGATGTGGAAGGTCTATGTAATGTGTTCCACTGGTTCCACTTCCTTAACTGACACATAGGGAGTCGAATCATATAATAGTAACTTCTGGTCGCGTGTTTACCCCGGTTGGCCAGTTACTTGGGTAGATATGGGAGGAGTGTGTTACATCATCCTCCATGTCATAGATAATTACTATAGAATTTTATAGGTGTTGTCATTGTATCTGGCCATAACTCTTCTGGCCTCCATTTGTGCATGGGGATGCATGGATGTATGAACTCTCTTGTCCCCCCAACTATTAGAGAGAACCCTTTGTTGGGCAATAGTAAGAGTAGAGCTAAACAATAGAATGTTGAACTTGAGTGCAATAAGAATACAATTCCTTCTTTAACAAAGAGCTGACAAATAGAGAAATGAAATACCAACAAGCACCTTTAACTTGTTAAGCCAAAAAACTGCACAACTTCTCCAAACCAACCAGGTAAGCAAGAGATCCCATTGAGGTGAAAATGAATGAAACCCAAGGTTCCTGACTTTAGGGGAGAAAAATGCCACCCAATGTCTTCGATCTTTGGAAAGGAAAATAATTGACCCATTAATGCAATTGAAACATAAGAATCCACTGAAGAGCTAACCTTAGGCCACCATTGAGCCCTAAGGCTACTTAGAAAAGAGAATGCCCCACATGTTGAGAGAAGAGAATCTAGATGACAACAAAAAACACACTGGAAAATAAAGATATCACTACCCCATGTCTTATACCAAAAGGACATAAAAACCATAGGGAATTTCCAAACCTTCCAAGGAGAATAAAGCACACATCTCAGAGAAGTCCGACACTGAAGGAACATTCTGACACATGGTAGAGTTGGAACCACCCAACTCCACTAAACCTTAGTGTGAGGACTAGGTGAGATCCCCTAAGAGAATTCAAGGTTTTGAACTCCACAAGAGGACCACACCTAACAAATTAAGTGTCTCGAAACAATGCAAGGGAATACCCAACCAAAGAAACCAATCAAGTGCATAAGAAAAATATTATACCAAAAGAGAATCGAGAACAACCCCCTAAATTCTAGTCAACCTGTTAAATAGACCACCCCACATCTATAAACACACAAAAACTAGCCAAAGTCTTGTTGAATTCCAAAACAAGAAATGAAACCAAATATCATCTGCATGATGAGAGAAGTGGCAGAAGAAAAGGTGTACTAGATTTCTATCAAACATAAAAAGCTCATCAAAATGGAAATTGGTAGTAATGAGACTATTAAAATCAATTAGGAAAACCTAAATTTGGATGAAAAGAAGTGCTAGACTAAATAGTAAACAATGTCAACAATGTCAGAACAACCATATAATATAAACTTGTTTTAAACTCTAAACATAAGTATCCACCACCTTGCTTCATCATTTATCCCGGCCTTCTCTCCATTTTCCATATTTCTCATTTAGCCGAGGATTGAACCATGGTGTAGGTTGTCCAATAAGGACAACCCACTTCTTAAGCTATATACAATCTTTTCATTTCCCACAAAGATACCATACTTATTCATTAGTTCATTAGGCCCCCCCACTTCTTAAGCTAAATACAATCTTTTCATTTCCCACAAGATACCATACTTATTCATTAGGCCACTTACGGAGAGAGTTGATACCCCTCTTAATTTCCTTCCTTTACATCCCGATGTGAGGGCTCAAATCCCCTCGATTGACACCCGCCATTGAGAAACGAGGTTTTGTTGTTTCCAATGTTTACTTTATTCAATAATGGAAAGTGGTAAAATGATCTTAAACATTATATAAAGTATATGAAGAATATGGTTTCATCTTGATAAAGAAAATTATTATTTTTTTGAAAATAATAATAATATTTAAAAAATATTAATTAATAAAGAAATTAAAAAAAAGCATACTAACATGTATTTATAAAAAAACATGGGTTTATTTAAAGACTAAGGGTTAATTTTACAATATTTATAACATTGTTCATATTTAAAAAAAATCGAAGGTTTTTCCTTAAGTATAAAAATAACATGTTAATTAAATCAATTTTTATTTTTTTAATTGATAAATCAAGATTAGTTTTAATAGATCATGTTAATTTTTTTAATTACCTTTTTCTTTTAATAAATTAAAGATACTATTGAAAAAGTTAGGGGTGGTTGTCACGCCAACTAATTATTATAAAATGGTAATAAAATTTATGTCTTTCAATAGAAAAAGTTATAGACAAACAAGTTTGATTATAATTACTAGAGATCCAAAAACAACCACTATATGTTTTTAATTACCCATCTCTTTTAATAAATTAAAGATACTATTAAAAATAATAGGGATTGTTGTCATGCCAACTAATTATTATAGAATGGTAATAAAATTTATGTCTTTCAATAGAAAAGGTCATAGGCAAACAAGTTTGCTTATAATTACTAGAGGTCCGAAAACAACCACTATAGCTTGTCATTTAGTGGTCATTTATAATGTCTAATAAATTGGTGAAGTAAATTTATAAATCTAAAAAGCATGCCAAGACAAAGAAATTAAAGCATAGATTGAAATTATGGCTTTCTCTTAATCTCTTCATGACGATGCCTTTCCCCAAACTTTTCCTTGCATTCACACGATGTCTATATTTTGTTTTCTTCTCCTATAACTTTGGAAAGGCTAAGGATGTCCCACAGGAAGTTGACACAAAAGAAGAATTAGATTGAACAATAGGAACTAAGGCCAGATCTAAAATGCTAAGATGTTTCACCGTCTTTTGAACCATTTGTTTGATAGAGTCAACTTGCAATGAAATCTCCAAATTGCCACTAAGCTAGACATCCATGAATATGTCTACCTATTTTTATTAGTTTCTTAGATCAATCACACATTGACTTGTAGTGTCAACCACGTAAAAGACGTAAAAGACCTGTGTAGAGCTTTTCCTCTAACTTTGCATATCAATGGTTCCATCTAAAGTGTGTATTGATAACTCCACAATGCACCTCACTTGCTTATTTCAAACAATATTTTATCTCCTTCTTCAAATATTTTGACTTGCATGCAAAATGGTTGTTGCAATAACGATGTGTCATCTTTTTCTGATTGTTATGATCCCTAAAGGGCCCAGAAATGATTCTCAAGTATGACCAAAAGATTGAGGTGCTAGCTAAAAAAGTCATGCCAATGCTAACCATAAAATTCTTGAAGGAGATGATAATCAAGGGTCGAGGCCAAATAGATGAAGTGGCTTCAGAATGAAATTCCACTTCCACAAAGGTGAATTGAACAAATAAAAAGGAATAATGATAATGCTTTTGTAAGCTCTAGGCTAGAGCTCCCTTGTAGGCTCCTTGTGCTTTAAGATATAACAACTATAGTTAATGCTCATTGAGACTCCTTCAAAAATTCTAGAAGTTAGACAAATCAACTCACATTTAACAACCTACTTAGATATCCTCCAATATGTATCACACTCTGCAGGGTGTAATGGCTTCACCTTATAGCTATAGAACTCTTTGAAACCTATAAATCTTAAAAGAGGAGTGACGTGTTAACCCCATTGGTAATGCATGGCCTATACTTCATTACAACACCTCAATTTTCTTGCTCATCTACTTTCTTGTTAAAATAATGGATCACATGAAGATTTTTTTTTTTTTTTTTTTACAAATCTCTTACTTGATTCTTCTACCATTCGAGCAAGCAAGGAATGAGATATCACTTGGGTTCATTATATTGTTTTTAAAATGGTCATTAAATCTCCTAATATGGTGGCTTGTTTTACTTATTGAAATCTAAGGATAAAAGAGTCCTTTAAATAGGCCTTGAATCTTTGCCTAGTTATTTATTGTTGTTCCCATCTCCTAAATAAATTTATTTCTAAAATTAAAAAAGGACTTTCTCCTCTCCTATAACCTATTCTTTATAATTATTACTTAACAATTTTAAAATTAAAACTAAATTATACTTAAACAAAAAAATATTCTCACCTGTTACTTTATAAATCTAAAATTATAATAATAACTAACTACTCCAAACACTTAGGCTTATACATAGAATCCTTTTTACATGAATATTTTTATATAAAGTTCTTATATTTTTATGTCATTATTAGGTGTATTATTTGTTAAAAGATTATATCATGGATCTATCCTAACCATAGATCTATCTAAGATTAAGAGGTATCTTAACCATGGATTTATCTAAGACTAAGAGGGATCAAATTTCTTGATATGCAAACTTTTTTTAGAATGAAAATCTTGAAAAAAAATTACACCTCAAGAAATTTAATATCTCATAATACTTATAACTTCGTAGTTAATATATATATATATAATATATATAATAAATATATATATATATATATAAATATATATATATTATATATTATATATATATATATATATAAAGTACTTGAACACTGGATATTAGACTACTCTAAATGAATTTGTAATTCCCAATAAACCTTGTTAGATTTTAAACAAAATTGACCTACAGATATATTTGGAAAATGTAAAATAGTGAGACTACCTAAAATGTTTTAACCATAAAAATTTAAATTTTTTAATAGTTTTATATAATATATACATATATGTAGCCCGAAGAGTTAGCTCAATCGGTCAAATCAGTGCCTCGCCAATCAGGAGGTCACAGGGTCAATTCACGAAAGCTCTTGGGGTCAGGTCAATAAATAGGCCGAGGGGTGTTGATCCCCTTCAGGTGGGGTCCACTCAGTGTTGAACAACCCTGGACGTAGCGACTACCCACTGACTTGGGTA
>APFE030804714.1:185592-202926 GCA_000404065.3 Pinus taeda
GAGTAGTGATGCTTCAAACTGGAAATTGCAATGGAAGCAAACCACTTCTGGTCACATAAGTGTATCATCAACCACAAAATATGTATAACTACACTCTTCCTTAAATAATCTTGGCTCCTTCTGAACCGACACCTTGTGACAACGACATACTAGGCTCCTATATCTGCATCTATGAATCAACAAACTCCAAGAATTATCATGTGAGAGACATAGAGGGATAAGACAATTAACACCATCATGCAAATAATTTAATACTTTTCCATCACGAAGGCTTTCAACATTGACTTTGAGATTTAACACATGTTGCCACTTGTAAATGCCATTCATTACTTCTAATCACCAATTGTTAAGGTGATTTAGATGGGGATTAATTCCCTTTAAAATGGTTGTGTTATTAATTTTGATGACCTTCCCTTACCTATTTACACAACCCTTCAAGCTGAGGACACAATATTTGATGTGACGAGGTCCACCTCTAAGGCTTGTCCAAAGTTCTTTATGAAAGAATTTTTGTAAACCTTATAAGAATTTTTATTTTCTAACTCCATGTTCAAGGGATAGGAGAATCAAAATTCAATCCTTGGTCCAATATTAGCTTCCCCTACTCCAAAGTAGCTCCTTGATTAGCCATGGAATCTTCTACTATGTTTTATTGTCTCAAGGCATGGAAGAACTCATTTTTCTCAAATTGCATTGTTTGTAAAATAATCTATTGAAGCATTGGAGGAAAACCTATGCTTTGGGACCCTTTAGCTTTCCACAGTCGATGGATGACAATCATTGAATCTCCATAGACTAATAGTTTGGTAATCTTCCTTGTCAATGTGATTTCCAGACCCACACAAAGTGCTAATTATTAAGCTTGGTTATTGAATGCAATACCCAAACCTAACACATATTTTGTCTCTATTTGTTCATCGGGGCAAAGAATAACCCCTCCCCCTCCTACCACCCTAAATGAAATATTTATATATATATATATATATATATTATAAGAAGAGAGAGAAGAAAGAGAGAGAGAGAGAGAAGAGAGAGCAGAGAGACTCCTATATTAAATATTATAAGAAATATTAGCAGAACAATATTAACTCCTTATAGATGTCCTTATTGTGTTTATAAGTATTCCTAATTAAAACTAAACAAATATTTATTATTTAGAATATATATAATTATATAGAAAGAGAAAAGAGAGAGAGAGAGAGAGAGAGATTTGTAAGTCCTATATTGAAATGTTTATAAGGAGAATACTTAGAGTAACAATATTGACTCTTATAGAGTCTTATTGGTGTTTTATAATATTTCTAATTAAAACTAACCAAATATGTTATTCATTTATGTTTTTATTACAACCAACATTGCTTTTTATTTAGGGTATATTTTAATTTTAATTTTAAAAGGGACATTACATGTCAACTTGAATTTGAGTACAAAAAGAATTACACATCTCCCTCATATTGGGTTATAGAATGTGCTTCTCATCACAATAATTGGGATAATATTTGATTTTATGTATTAGATTAAAGTTAAATAAGTTCATTTGAACTATTTGTTTTCATCTTAAGGGCCCCAAAGACTAATTAAAGACCGCATCTCATAAAACTATACAACGCACATGATTCCTATGTCTGGCATAATGACCAATATGATTGTGTCATTGGAATCCTCTTAGGTTTGACCTTGGCGGACAACATTGTGGACATTCACAATTCCTACTATGTTCCTCATAATGAGTCCTTAGAGCAGGCATATTGGTTAGAGGGGAAATTAAATGTGAAACTCTCATCTTTAGTGGTGGCTTTTTTGGCCTCTGAAAATCACACACAACACTTGCTGCTAGAACTCTCGAGGGTTCGTAGGTCGAGTAAGGTTTATCATCCCTCAAAACACTAATTTTCCCAATCATAGAAAAACCCTCTCTGCCCTATATTGTGATCTTATGTTGGTGGGATTTGTAATTTCCAAGGGCATTGCTAGCAATATAGACAGGTTTGGGTCGCAGGTGATGCTGGGTTGGACACCTATTTGGGAAACAAAACCTTGGTTTAAGCTTAATAAGAAGGGCGTGGAGAAGATGGATAAGGTTCAATTATGGGAGGACCTGGGAAATATCTTCAATCAGGATAGTTTTCCTTCAGAGGAAGATTTGAAGCAACCCAAGCCATTTATTTCGTTGGAGGGTTCTTCCTGCATCTAAGCTAAGGCCATCATCCTAGATATTATGGACTTTGTGATCTTTGTGAGCCCAATCTCAGGGGTCTTTTTGTGTATGCAACTCAAAGCCTTAGATCATGTCCCTTCAGTCACAACCAAAATTTGAGATTGGACAGGAATCCCCTTTGAATGTATTCAACTCCTACATGGAGGTAGGAAATTTTAGGAACATAACTTGCTTAGAGAGTACGACATAACCAAGGATGCCTCAATCTATTTAGTTTCAAGATTAAATGGTGGAGCCAAAGGCTAGGGGTCTTCCTCCTCCTAGTCCAAATCCTTCAAGGAAGGATTTCACCCCCGAATCCTAAATATATCTTAGGACCAACATTCATTGTGGATTAGGCAGTGGACATTCCATCTCTTGAAGTAGATAATCTTATATCCAACCTAGCTTATGTAGATTATGCATGGTAAGCAATTATTTTCTGCTTCAATGGATTTTGGCCATTGACATCTTCGCTTTGGGAATGGGATTATCAAAATTTATCCCCCAATATGCATATGCTTTTCTCTTTGAAAGGATTATTTGTGGTAGTATAAAATTTTTAGAGGATCATCAGAAAGTTTTTGATCAAGAACCTTGGTTTTGGGGCCGTCTAGTCTCTCATTTCAACTATGGTTTCCTTGTTTTAGTCCTCTTTCCATGATGGCTCTAGGTACTCTAGTTTGGGTAAGGATTCCTAAACTGCCCATTCATTTGATACATGCAAACATCTTAGCCGATGTGGGAAATTTACTAGGCCGCTTCATTAAGATAAACACAGAGAGGCTTGAGAAGGGTGTTGTCACATCTGCTCCTATATGTGTTGAAATAGATCTCAACAAAGGGTTTCCATATAGATTCCTCCTCAAGTGGAGGGGCATAGTTTATTTGTAGATGGTGAACTATGAGAACATTGCTCTCTATTGCAGGAGATGTCAACAACCCAATCTTCTTCATAATTCCTACCCTTTTTCTGAAGGGCCCCATCCCCACCTAGATGTTAGCAAAAGGAGTTGCGGATGGAAAGAAACAGAAGATACAAAAGGATCTAAGAATTATTCCCGCTACAAATAAGACAACATGAAGTAATAGAATACTCCAACTACCGAATCAACTCCTTCAAACTTAGCTCAGCCATATGTAGAGCCATCTCACCCTTAGCTGAAGGGCCCACCCTCAACTGAAAACGAAGGACACTCGGCCATAACCTTGGCTTCGTTAATGAATGTGCACAAATGATTCCATGAATCAGATCACTCAAATAGTGGCAAGGAAGTAACAATTATTTTTGAACCCTCGAGAATGGAGTTGTCTCAAAGAAATGCAGTTATTTCCTCCTCTACATTTGTTCCCAAGAATTCCTTAGAATGGATTGATGTTCGCAAGAGAAAAGGGAAAAATGAAAAATCCATGATTAATCCTAGGCTCTCAGACTAGGACGGTAGTAAATTTATTGCCATGTATTTTGATTACCTATGATGGATGGAATGATGAAATTTGCTATTTGGAGGTAATACAAATTAGCTTACAACAAAGAAAAAAGTTAAATGTATTTTTTTTGTTTTTTTAACCATGATGAATAAATAACATGTTGGAGTAATTTGGGTAAGGTCCATGATCAGATCTTCTAACTTCCACTATAACATCAAGAATATATCTAGTAGCCTATAAGCCATATATACCAATAAATTATAACTTAACAAGACTCAAGATGTCATGTGGGTGGGGGACTTCTACTCTTGGAGCCTTATCACAATGTATTAGACATGTCTTGTTATATCATGGGTTGGTAACTCCAGTAGTTGTGAGCACACTTTGTTCTCTCATTCACCTAGATTAAAGTTAAGTGCTATTAAAAAATAACACCTTTTAAAATATGATTTTATTGAAAGTAATATCAATGTTAATTATAAAAAATATCAATTTTCTTCTAAATATTATTTATGATGAAATTAATTTTCATTTTTGGAACTTTCATGTGATTAAAAGTTTATTTTATTGAACATAAGAAAATAAGTTAACAATCCAAAAAATATGTAAGAGGGAGTCTACATTTTTAAAGACTTTTAGGTGGTGTGAATTCTCTAAAATAATAATAACTCGTAAACCCACATTCATTTTAAGTGGTGTGATTTTCTTAAAATAATAATAATTAGAGGATCCACATTTATAAATAACAATTATATTTTATCACTTAAGAAAACACAAATTTTTCTTTTTAAATTTTTTAGATAGGGAGTAGTTTTTAAGTGTGACTTTTTGGAGTTTCCCACTGATTTTTCGTAGGGGCGAAAAAATTTGTGGTCGAATCTTGATTTGTGTTGTTTAAACTAGTTTTTTGACTACATATATGGATTCAACACCCTCAAAAACTCCGAGGCGTTTTGATTGTGAGAGTTCACCCATCAAATTTGTGATTCTTATTAATCATTGTGAGATTCTAGACAAATTACATCACAAAATAAACCAGAAAATTTTTCTTAATCAAATTAGGTCTGAAAATAAACCAAAATATTTTCTATAAAATCACACTTACAATTATTTTAATGTATTTTTCTCAAAATAATAATATTTAATTAACCCAAATTTATTTTCATTAATGTGATTTTTAAAAAATAGAATTAATTAGTAAACCCATATTCATAATAAATAACTAATTTTTACCATTTTAAAAAATATAAAATTTTAAAATATTAAAAAAATGTATATTAAATACTTTGAAATTAACATAAATTTTAAATAAGTAATAACTACTCTAAAAGCTACGTACACGATTTCATGCTTTATGCTAACTACAAGATTTCATGCGCTGAAAATTAAAATAAATCTGAAATTAAAATAATAATCACCCGCCACACACGTACATGGGGCCCATAAAATATAAAATTTATAAATATTTAAAAAAATTCTATGTATATAACTATTCTAAAAGCTACTAACAAGGTTTCATGCTTTAAGCTACCTGCACGATTTCATGCTTTGGAAATTGTTAAAATAATAATCTCCCGCCAAACTCGTATGGGGAACACTTCGACTAGAATATTTAAATGTAAAGTTTGTATTATTTATTTATTTATTTTTATACCCCGAAAGGGTCAGCTAGTGGGCTTGACTATCACAGTGTAACTCTAGCTCTGGATAACCCTAGGTTAAATACTAGGTCTTGATAACCCTAGGTTAAAATTTGTATTTGTTTGTGGATTTTCGTTTTTAAATCTAATTACGCCGTAAGACATTTTTCTTATTGTCCACTTTTCATCACTATGTACCTTTAGATTATGTCATGGTTAAATTACTTTTATGATGATAGGGTGGGTCAGCTAGGGGACTTGACTATCAGACTCTAACCCTAGGTCAAGTCTTGTCACAGACTTGGATAATTGTGAACCAATTTGTTTTTATATCATTGGGTTTCTATATTTTGTTTGGAATTATGTTTATTCTATAAACAAATGACTTTTTAAATTGCAAATATTAATGATTAAAATTATGTAATTCAAATAAATAAATCAATTAAAATTATGTAATTCAAATAAATAAATTAAAACAATAAGATATACATTTAAAAATATACTTCAAAACTCTTCGAATTTCATTTGTTTGTATATTGGATAATTAGGGTAAGGTTAACTTTGTATACAAGTTTTTTCATATATTAAAATGTCGATTAAAAAAATTCAAGTGAATAATCTATTTTTATGTTCTTAAGAGTCTAAAATCAGAATGAAATTCTCTCTAATATGATTAAATTAGAATGGTATTTCCTCTATAATACTAGTATGATCGGATTGGCCTAGATCCATCTTAACTTCAGATCTATAAAGCGTTGAGAGGGATCAAATTCCTCAAGGTGCAAACTTTTCCTCAAGTTTTAGACTCAAAAAAGAGATTTACACCTTGAGAGATTTGATCCATAAAATCTGTTTGTTTAAATGTTATATGTTATTTAAATTATTAATAAATGTAAAATTGACTTGAATAAGTGGTGATTTTGAATGATATACATTGTTTCAATTTTAACCTTTTTATATAGTAATCCACATTTTTTTGTTTCCATGTGCTTTTCTTCCATTTGTTCTTCTATCTTTTCATTAATCTACACTAAAAACAATTCATTAAAGGGAGGCGGGCATGCTGAATTATTTTTAAATTCAATAATTAATTATTTAAATTTCTTTTGAAATCAATATTTAATTATATTCCTCTCCTTTAATCCTATTTATTTTTTGAAAATATAAAAATACGCAATAATTAAAACAAAATATAAATGATAACCATAAATAAGATATTGATTTAAATGTTATATTTTATTTAATTTTTTAATAGATATAATTTTAACTTATCTTAATGTGTATTAGTGGTGATTTTGGATCTTGCATGTAAATTTTGGTATAAATTGTTTCAATTTCCGTGTTTCTAGATAATAATCCATCTTTTTTTTTCCATGTGTTTTTTTACTGATTCTTCTATCTTTTTTTTTAAGTCAATTTTTTTTATTAGTTTAAATCAAAGATACATCATGAGGGGATGAATATCAAAAACGTCCAACCTCATTCCTACTAGACTTGTTGGCCATAAGATAATAACAAAACCACATGATAAGCAGAAGAAGCAAACTAGAGAACCACATATAGATAGCCCAATGAGACCAAAAAACCCCAAGAACCTAGAAGCAACAACGTTCATCCCTGATCTGGAGAGTGCACCGATGTTGGGTTGTCCGGTTGATTACTTGGTGACAGAGGTGGACTAAAATATGAACATGACATTCCATGTGCTCTAATCTACCTTCTAGTCACTCCATTCTCTCCTAAATCCTCTTTTAGCCGCATTGAAGAGAGGCCAAATCCATCATGCGCCATTCGTTCTATTGAAGGTCATTCATGAAATTAATGATCGTGTTCCTATCCTCATGGTTGTTGTGACCAAGCTATTCCAAAAGCAATGTAATCTGTTGAAGACAATCATCCATAGAATCAAAGGGAGGGGGCAATTAAATTCTGCTAGGAGATTGAGCTGGTTGCAGATCTACTTCCTTCCCCAAGTCACGATTTTCCAATATATGCATTACCTTGCGACCCCATGGTTCTAAACCTTGATGGAATTGACCACTTTGTCGCTGCATGGGGCCTAAATAGGAAATTTTGTGCTAACAATTAAGGGTGCTTTCCAAAAAAATTTGTCCCCATTATAGCCCTCGAGTTGCCTTAGCACCCTCAACCCCAGTACAACCATGACAATGCAGATAATGGTAGAGCCTAGTGTCTCATAACTTCCTTCTTGCGACCAAGTGCCTTCCCGAAAGTGACCCTCATGCTCTCTACACACAAAATTCACCGCTTTGACTGCCACCCTCCACGACCAAGTATCTCACCTCCAGGGACTTAAGAACCACTGGTGAAGCAACACTCGAAGGAAACATGACCTTCTCTCCACCTCCCAAAGCTCTAGAATTATCAAGAGAATTAGGAAAGAAGTTGTCTAGTTCAAGAGTCTTGAGTTTACAACTTCTAGTCGCTAAAGCATCCAACAAGTAGTCTAACCAACAAGGCTTTCCTTTTAGAATGTGGCAAATTCAAGTTAGAATAGGGGATGTATTTTACCCCATCTCCTAAGTATTAATCCATTTTCATGAAGTGCTATTGCATGCAAATAATTTAGCATGCCATCACACATGTGGTGGTTGAATACCATACATGGTGGCCAAGGAACATTCAATTTGCAATACCCTCACACACTTGAAGGTCAATGTAAGTTGAGGCTCATCAAACACTCTATAATTTTATTCTTCTTATAGGTGGGACAATGGATCTTGATGTTAGTTTATTGCCCGAGGATTTGTGGCACTTCATCGCTTTGTGGCTCAGGGTCTTGCATTGACCTAGTTTGAATTAGGGATTTGCATTATATTTAATCTCTTCTAGTTTATATCTTGGTGGATCTAATATTTGTTGGATTTGTGATTCATTTAACTAGGTGTGTGAGGATTTGTGATTCATTTAACTAGCTGTGTGGGGCCTTGAATATTGATAGCTTAACAACTTGTTGACGGGTTGCAATTCTTCGCCAACAACAAAGGGATCTCTGTAGTGCAGAATCCCAACTAGACTCTACACCATTTGTTTTAGGGATCCCGTCCAATATGTAGGCTCTAATACCCTACGGGTGATTTGACTTCGCTTCGGATGGAGGTGGTATAACGACTACGCTGAACACATGAACATCAACAAACACAAGGGAAATAAACAATGAATGTTCATAACATGAATACCATAAGTAGCAATATTAGAACTTTACAACATGAACCTTAAGTAAATCGTTGTTATAAAAACTTCAAATAAGTTCACTCATATTTAAATAATATGCTTAACAATTATAAACAAGTTCAAAGTAGCTAAGCATCAACAAGCACAAGCGAATGCACAACCTACAATAAAATTATGCCAATACCAATAAAATAGTTCATCAATACAAGCATAGAGTTACCATATCATATACCATCCTTGTGTTGCGGAACAAGATTCATAGCACAGGAAGATACACAAGGAGACTGCACATAAAAAACTCATAGGAACGTTCAATTCATCAAACTAATAATATCGACGCCATCACAACATAAAATATCCATCCAATCCAATAGTGGAAAACAAATATTACTCGTATTTATTAGAAGAGCACAAGTTCTCTCAAAACACTATGTACCAAAATAAGTCCCAAGCTAAAAGTCCTTACTCGTATTTATAAAAAAGAGAGTGACCTTTGGTCTACCCTTGACCCTTGGACTTCCTCATGAACTTTCGACTACCTCATGAACTTTAGACTTCCTTATGACTCTTCAAATCTTCTATATTTCCCTACTCTATTCTAGTTTGCTAATTTCATAAAATAAGCAATTTCTATCCTATCAACTTGACAATAGACAGTTTTGGGATGTCTAGATGTAGCTGCTACACTAGGTAAGTGTGTCAAAGCTTGTACTCAACAAATATGGGGGCTATCTAAGATTGTTCTTCGTCATGTCTGTGTAGACACTCGAGGCCTTCCGGGATGAGAGTGTTTCTCTTGGCGTTCACCTGATTGGCTAGGGTCACCACCTTTGTGTACATTCTCACCGGTTCCACCACGTATCGTGTGATATTATCCTTTGTAACCTACAGGTTTTATGAGTCGGTAGCCTGCTTGAAAGTGTCGACAAAAGCCTAAACTTACCATGAGATGTATTCATACTTCTTTACTTTCCTAATTTCCTCGATAGATGGAATCCCATGATTCTCTATCATCGAATCCAAACCACCCAAAAGGTACTTGTAAGAAGCCATCACTTTATCCACATCCTTGGCTAGTTAACCTCATGATTGGATCTTGATGCGAAGTTGGACTTTGGTGTTTGGTGTAGTGATCCAGTCCTTTTTTAGGATTATTGTCGGTGCACCTGGGTACTTGATGGACCACTCATGCATGCTATCCAAAGCTGCAACAACTTCCTTTAGCATAACATACCTTTCCTTTATGTTTGTTTCTATGGCTAAGATTGGAGCTACCATATGATGCAGTTTCGACATTTATTCATAAACCATCGCCATGGCTCCACTAAGGGTTTCAACCTCATCCTTAATTGCAACCTGTAACTCTTTCGTACTATAATGCATCAAGTGGAGGGTCAATTTTTCTTCTTCTACCTTCTATCTTCTTATGCTTTAGCAGCCTTTTGCTCGGACGCGTAAAGCTTATTCTAGAGTTCTGCAATTTGTTTGCTCATCCTAGCAACATTCAGTTTAGTTGTGGTCACAAGAGAAGTCCTGACTGAGGTGATCATCTTAGGGTTAACTGTAGTGTTGAGAAAAAAATCTTTCTCCATGGTCACTGATAGAGGTTCTACATGGGGTTCCTGGCATAACACTTCCTTCTCTCCTGCATGATCTTGAAATTAACTTGATCAAAAGCGAGCTTGGTTGGGTCCAACACTTCATATTTTGCCTCTTCAGGAATGCCCAACTCCTTGAGAGGGAGATGTCCTCCGGTGAGGGGAGTATATGGGGGAACATCCAATGGAGGCAGCTCAACTTTCTCATATTATTTTTGAGCTTCCTTATCGACATCTTCTTGTTGCTTCTTTTCTTGTTCTTCTTGCTCTTGGTTCTTCTTGAGCTCCTCGGCTTGCCTGCGTGTCTCTTCTTATTTTTTCTGCTCTTGCTCCAGTCTCTTCCTCTCTTCTTCCATTTTGGAATTTTTCTTTTCTTGTTCCTTTAATTGCTTCTCTTATAGTTGATTCTTCCTTTCTTATTGATCTAGCTTCTTTCTTTTCTCAAGCTGGTCCTCAGAGTGCTTGCCACCTGAATCTTGCGACCGTTTGAGCTCTTCTTCTCTTTTCCTCTTGATCTCTTCGTTTTTTCTTGCTAGGGTTGAATTTCTCTACTCTAATGTTTCATCATCTCCCCGTGCCTCTTGGTCACTTGGGGAATATTCTACCTCTTTCTCCTTGTGTTTCTTGAGTTTTCAAGTTGCCTTCTATTGCTCCTTATTCCTCTTTAGAGAAGTTGATCTCTCTTGAAGGATCACATTTTCCTAGGAGTGTTAAGGTTTCTCATCATCTCTTTCTTGCTACTCACTAGGGTTGAGTTCCCTGATGACATTGTACCAGTTCCTAATCCCATCTTTATGATCCTGCCAGGAATGTGGGTATGACCAGTTGAAATTGGCCCTTTTGTAGTGAGCCACTACTACCCTCTCTGGATCATATGTGTGGTGTTTCAAAGTAAAAAATGACATCCCTTTATTTTTTCTTCCTCTGCCTCTAATTAATGGAAGTTTTATACAGTGTAAGCCCTAATAATGAGAGGGAATGTAGGCTAAGGCTTCTTCTTCCCCTTGCTCAACGTATTCGAAAACCCCTGGGTCATCTGATAGTACATTTCCTGCATGAGTACTCTATTTGTGGAAAATCGAGGGAGTGCATGCAGGGTCTTGTAAGAACCAAAAAATTTGATGAATGTACCCTCTTAGATTGGGAACCAATGCGCTACTTTGATGATGGTCTCCATGGCCTTCTTTAACATGCAAGGGGGTTCTTCCCTGAAAAGAACATAATATAATGGGGCAGTAAATGATTCAGAGATGGTGTCGAGCATTCCCTTGTAGCCGGGGTTCCAAAAGATCTTGTAGTGCTGATGCACTAGCTCCATTGCAGCTGTGGTCCAGTTGTAGCTCTAGTGATCAAACTGGCACCCTGCATAGACCACATCTAGGAGGTATTAGGCCATGTAGAATTCTAACAACTGGTCTGGATTAGGATGTTTAACTGCAACTATGTTTATTTTTAGCACTGAAGCTAGGATGTTAGTGTAGTTAAAAATCATACCCCTGGTGGTGATGACATACATGATAGGGACCCATGTCCCGAGGAAAACATTCGCATCGGGCCTGCCGTACAACTAGTTCATCATATCGATGATCAAGTGATAAACCTTCTTTAGTTCGTTAATTTTGTATATTTGATCGCTTTTGACTCGGAAGTTGGACGGGTTTTGCCACTATTCCCCGAGAATGTACTTGGTCGAAATTACAAAAGTTGATAGCCACTGGGTGTTAAATGCCTCCTCCTTTTCAGGTAACCTGTAATTTGCAACGATGTCTGTAGAGGAGATAGCTACGAATGATGCACCTAAGTGGTCCCTTACCATCCATTGGTCTGTGTCTGTATTCCGTATGATCCTCTTAATGGTCTCGGTGCATGGAAAAATGGGGGGGTGTGAGGCCAAATTTTGGTGTTTCGATCTCTTGTCATTTATCTATACTAGGAAATACTCTTGGTCCTCTAAGATCTTTTGTTTAGCGAATTCAGTGTAAATTTCAAAGCAAGAGAAATTGGTGCTTTTGTTGATATTGTATATGGTATCCCCATAGATGGGGGGTAGAGGGGCTTGTTGAATCTCCTGCACATTACTTTTGAAACTTCTATCGATAGATTTCACTACTAGGGGTGCCATCTCGTCATCGAAGGAGGAGATCAAATGCACTCGAGATCAACGTCACCTGACATGTCAAATAAGAAATCCCACGATGAGAGAGACGACATGAATAATAAATCCTAGTAGAAAGCACAAATTATAGTTTCTAGATCTCGGGAAGAGATTTCCTTGGCAGGTCACAAGGTCGCAGGGATCAATGGGTCGTAGAGATTGCAAGGTTGAGCACGCGATTTGGCTACTAGTAGGTTAGTAAACACATCTAGGTCATAGGTCGCATAGGTCACATGGTCACGGATGGGAATGGGTTGCAAAGTCATAGAAGGGGATGGGTCACAGTTGTCGCGAGGTCGCACCCGTAATCCTATCGCGATCTTCAGCCATGTGACCTATTTCCTTAGCCGATTCGATGAGTGGAAAGAGGCTCAGGATGAGTTCTTGGGGCTTCTCGGGATCAGATGGCTTGGACCTCGGGGAAAGCAGGCTAATTTGGGAGGAGGATGGACAAAGAAAATGTTTAGAGGGGTTCTTGAAGAACAAATAGAGAAGCTAAGGGTTTATGTTTAAAATGAACCCAAAATTTGAATTTAAACCCCCCTGGTCTGGAATGTGCAAGGTCAGGGTGGAAGAGGGACACAAATGGCAGAAAGAAATGATTAGCAGGGGAGGGGAAGAGTCACCTACCTGGTAGGGTCACGCGTCTCTTCCAGTCGGTGAGCATCACAATCCTTCATGCAACTAGAGCTAATTGCCCAAATGACCAGCGAGACTCGATATTTATAAGTTTAGTCGTATGTGCGAGGGTTGCAAGGGTCACACCTTGTGTGATTTTGTGAAGTCTTTGGGTCACGAAGTCGATGGATCGCATAGGTCGCACTTGTTTGGCTTCAATACCTTTGTGACCTTGCAACCACAAGAGTTGCGGTGTCACAAAGCCGTGTAAGTCGCACAATGTATAGATAGGCGACTCACGACCTTGCGAACTAGAGAGGCCACACAGTCGCAAGGTCGCATGGGGCAGATAAGTTGCGAAATTTTCCCTTCGACCTAATGACTTGACTTGATCACAAATTTGGTTAGGTCGCATGGTCACAATTCTTTCAGTTTTCTAGGGTTGTTTTGATGCAACTTGTGACTAGGACAAGATATCAAACTTTTGAAGGTTTTCAGGAGTCAGGTTTGAGGGGTGAAGATAGTTCAAGGCTCCACAGAAGGTCCTGAGAGAGGGAAACAACTAAAGGGATGGTATAGGGGCTCCGAAATTTTGAAGGATCAGAAATTTTGGAGGGGTTGTTGGAGCATCTAAAACGCAACCCA
This sequence comes from Pinus taeda, assembly GCA_000404065.3. NCBI lineage: Eukaryota > Viridiplantae > Streptophyta > Pinopsida > Pinales > Pinaceae > Pinus > Pinus taeda. The sequence continues at coordinate 199,072 of APFE030804714.1, forward strand.
AGTTTGTTTAGTTTGGGTTGCATTGGTCACATGTGACTCCCCAATTTTTGGTTCACATTGCTTGCCTAAGTTTTTGTTTTTTTGGTTTGGAGGTGCATGTTGTTCCATAGTTCGCTACTCCTATCAACTTGAATTTATTAAAGGTTGCATTCCATCCTCCATCTTTGTTTACGAGGGAATGTTGGATTTTACGAAAATAAGCTTGTTGGTCTAAGTGTTGTAAGTGGAAATAAAGGATTTGTTTAGGTTTTATGTTGGAAAATAATAATGGATTAGGGAATTATATAGAATTTCAGTGTGTGAAAGTATTTAAATTCACAGAGTTTTAAAAATACACTATGATTATAACACTACTAACCAAAACTTAATGTTTTAAATAGCTGACATAATGTAAATCGAGGAGGAGGCTATTAATTTTGATATTTCCTTAATTATGGAAACCATGCATAGTTAGAAGAGACAAATAGAGGATCTTCAAGATTAGCATGTTTCTATTCAACTCTTGGTTGTGGGTTTCATAAGAAACAATTCCCTATCACACTCAATTGTCAGGTTACCTATTGGGTCTACAATGAAGGAGGCCACAAAAGAGAAAATAATACAATAATAGATGGGAGCCTTGGAAGTGCTTAATGTGGATTCAAATTTCATAGCTAGTGCAAAGATTTTGGAGGAAGCTCACAACCAGAATTTTATTATTTAATAATATGTCTAATGTTAACTAAATTTTACCTAATGTTTTGAGTATTTTTCCAAATATATACTTGTAATAGTTTTCAAAAATCCTTTAGGAAGGTCTGTTTTTGATCTGAATCGGATCCTAAAACACTCTCTAAGTTTTTATAACTTTGTAAAAATTCATGCCAAAGTTTCAGAGACTTACAAAGGTCGAGCTTATTAGAAATACCCTCGGCACAGTTGTAAATTGTGAGCAACGCGGAGCAACGAGGACCCTCAGTCAAGTGCGCAAACCGTTGGCCCATGGTAACGTGCGCTACCACGAAACAACAAAACGAGAGGTCTTTTGGAGAAACGGGGGAGGTTTCTGACATGCTTTTAGCGACAATTTGCTAATCGCATATCGCCGGGCAAACCCCTCAGTTAAGGAAAAGCCCCGAGCGACCAAAACTGGAAAGTCGAAAACCATATGGAATTCGCTGATTCCGTTAGAGACGGGTCCCACACGAAAACTAGCAGGATATCGGAAGGGCTTTGAGCGGTAAGAAATTTCAACCGAGTCTTGTACGATGCCACACACTAGGTGCTACGCGTCCAGTGGAAGAGAGAGAAAACCACTCACATCAGACGGGTAAACGTCATGCAACTTACCTGCCCGATATGGACGAAGACTGTAGGATCTGGAGGCTCTAGATCGACAGAGGACATACGATCTGATGGATGACCAAATTCAACGGGGTAAATAGGCCAAGTTTTATAAAGTTTGAAGTCTGGCATGAATGATGAGTTGGCAGAAGAATCGTGTTTGCGGGCAATCTGGGGGTTAAAAGGAAATAACAACCATTCAAACTATTCCAAGAGAACTGACACTCAGTTCATTATGAAACAGGTGGCCACCTCCCTGTGAGACGTTACACAGTGATGATGACGCAGAATAGAGGAATTCAAAAAAACAAGAGGTAGGAGAACCAGAGCACTAGGAAGCGCAAACGAACAATCAGAAAGCAAATTGGCTTTAAAGCCATGAAATGACAGAAACAAAGGGAGCAGTGATAGATAGTCAAGGCAAAAAGCCAAGAGCAGAGAACAGAGAAAGTAAGCCAAGCTCACCTGAAGGCAGCATCGTGCCAGACAGAGCCAGAGAGAGTCAGAGAGTCTATGTACTCTAGAGAAGGCTTGAGAGGTTCAAGCAAACTCCTCTGTACATCCCTGTCATGTATTGAGTCTCAAATCGGGCTCGTACTACTATGACCAATAGAGGTCGAGTTTTCAGTAAGGAAAGTCTATGTACTCCAGAGACTTGGGGGATCCAAGTCCAGTCCTACTGATTTATATCTGTTAAGTGAGACTCAAATCGAGCTCACTATTGTAAAACTCTACTTTGAAAACATAATAGAGAGGCCACCACGGAAGGCTGGACCGGGAGACTAGCCCAGGAGTATTGAGTGAACTCCTTATTAAACTTGTTGTGTTTACATGTTTGCCTGTTATGTTTTCACTAACTACTTCGATGTCTATGTATTTCGCAATCTTATCGATCTGTTGTATAAGTAACATAGGCACATTCATGCACATGAGTCTATAATACCTTTAATTCTTTGTTTTGGATGAATTCTAGATCAAGTGGTATCAGAGCTCTAGGTTAATAAGGTTAGACAAGCTTGTGCTGGATTTTGTTGTTGAATGCTAACTAGATCAAAGCTTAGATAAGGAGAAGGAGAGATGGTTGAAACTAACCCTGGAATTGGAAGAGTCTATCCTATGAGGAAAATGTTAGAAGAAATCCCCTTGGAATCAGACCCTCAGTTTATGGATAGTTTCATGACCATGAGAGCCATGGTAGAGGAAATGTATAGAGAATTTAAGAAAGGTAGAGAGGAAGATGCATCAAATTCCAAACGAGATAAAGGAGTAGAAGAATATCCTCCATGACCACTCTAAAGGCAAAGGGAAAGAAGAAAAACTTCCCACTCCTCCTAGTAGCCCTGAAAACAAAAAGAAGACATCTTTGATTAAATTAGATGTTAAATTTGATTTGCCAATATATGATGGAGAGTTGAATGCAAAGAAGCTGGATAATTGGATTAGATAGATTGATGTTTATTGCAGAGTGCAGAGAATTGATTCAGACAGTAGTAATATTTAGCTGGCTAGCCTATGCCTTGGTATGGTGGGAAGGCAGGACACAAGTTGACATGAAGAAGCATGGAAACATTCTTTCTTTCTGGAGTGAATTTGTTTATGCAATTAAAAATCCACTAGCCTATATGCAGCAAATCATGATGAGCTAGCAAACTCTTTGCCAGTTAAAAGGGAAAAGTGTACAAAGTTACACTTAAGAATTTAGGAAAAGAACTTTGATTTTGGGAATTTCTTTAGACGCACCTGAAACTCTGTTGAAGTATATAGGTGGTCTACATAGCTACTTAAGGCACACAATTCTCATTTTTAATCTCACTAGCATATATGAGGTATCTATTCAAGCTACACATATAGAGGCTAGAGGTAAGAATGTGAACCCAGAAGTTGGGGGATCATCAAAACCCAACGCAAGGAAGAATAAGGAGAAAAGAAAATAGAAATGGAAAGAGAGGAAGACAAATACTGTACAAAACACCATATCTTCATGCACTCACTGTAAGAAGGATGGGCATGAAGATGAACACTGCTGGATCCTGCATCTAGAGCTGAAACCCAAGAAGTACGATGGCAAAAAGAAGAATACTGTTGTAGCTATTCAAAAGGATTTGGGGTCAGCTCAGGAGATGAAACAACAATTGCAAGCACATGTAGAAAATATTGTTCGCTTTAGAGAATGTATAAATCAAGAAGCAGGTACAGGAGCTACTCGAGAAAGGGTTCATAAGACCTAGCACATTGCCTTGTGGGTCTCCAATTGTATTGGAGAGAAAGAAAGATGGCTCATGGAGAATGTCCACTGATTACGAGCACTGAATGAGATAACGATAAAAAATAGTTATCCCCTTCCTCTTTTATCGTTATCCCCTTCCTCGCATAGATGATCTACTAGATCAGTCGAAAGAAGCTGTTTATTTTTCCAAATTGGACTTGCATAGTGGTTATCATCAGGTCAGAGTAGCAGAGCAAGATGCATGGAAGACTGCTTTCAAAACAAAGCAGGGATTGTATGAGTGGTTGGTTATGCCTTTTGGCTTA
>APFE030804750.1:0-16255 GCA_000404065.3 Pinus taeda
ATAGACTTAACAGACTGAAGTTTGCACTATTGTGCTTCAGCCTTTATTCTTTTATGAAACTCGAACAGTCGCTTTTACTTTAATGGAGAAATTTCTTGATACAATTGTGCACTATTGTCATTGATTGAGGAATGTTTATGCATTAAGGGAAAAGCCACACATAGCGATTGATATCTGGGATTGGCCTACAGGTCAAATGGTACTTCTATCTTTTACCGAAGTCATTCTATGTATGTGAATTGTTATGTAATTATCTTGCTATCATTGATTGTATGCATGTGCTATAACAACAAATCTTTCATTCCACTATTGGGTGTTTATATGATATGCCTTTACTTTCAATCATGTATATGTTAATGGTATGATTGTGTAAAGTGTAGTAATATCGCTTCAATCGCTGCGCTTAACTATTTGAGCATAGCAATCCTAAATAATTCAATATCTATGTCTTAAGGATATGGTCATCTATATGTTTATCTTTTAGATATAGAGCATCAAAAGCTACGCTTTAGAGCTCAATAGATTCCCGGGATAGTCTTATTTATTTATATTTTTGTCAGTAGTATCAGTCTTTCGCCTATCACTAGTGTTATTTATAAAGCATTCACTCATTCCATTTTATCTACTGCTAGGAAACTGGTCCCATTATCCCCAGTCGGAGCCACTATCCCAAATGGAAAAGGAGTTGTACTAAGGTCCGGACCGGGTGGTTTCCCCAATGTTGTTGCAGTGATTTTCGAGGCATCAACAGGGCACCATAGCAGAAGTCATTCGAACAGCGCAATGCTTTCCAAGATTTGTCGAGGAGGAAGAAGCAGAAGAGCTATCAACTCCTGTATCCAAGGAGGAGGTTGAAGCAGCGATGAAAAATATGGCTAAAGACAAAAGCCCCGGTCCTGATGGCTGGACTATTGAACTTTTCCTCCATTTTTTTGACATGATTGGCTCTGAAATCACCGATGTTGTGGAAGAATCAAGACTGAAAGGAGAAGTCTACAGGCCTTTTAATTCAACCTTTATAGCTCTCATTCCAAAAAAGGATGACCCGGAGAACTACAAAGACTTCAAGCCGATATCCCTGTGTAATTGTATTTATAAAATCATTGCTAAAGTGATAGCTATCAGAATTGTCCCTATCTTATCAAGAAACATCTCGATGGAACAATTTGGTTTTTTGGATGGAAGACAAATCCATGAAGCCATCGGAGTAGCTCAAGAGGTAATTCACAGTGTCAAACAGAAGAAAAATAAGGGTGCGGTCCTTAAAATAGACCTTTCCAAGGCATATGACCGAATCAATTGGCTTTATCTCCGGATGCTGCTTACACATTTGGGCTTCAACTATTCTTTCATCAACTGGATTATGGGTTGTATCTCAAATGTTAGTTTCGTTGTGTTGATCAATGGAGCTGCCTCCCCTTTTTTCAAAAGCCAAAGAGGCCTTAGACAAGGGTGCCCTTTATCTCCTCTCCTGTTTCTTCTAGTGGCAGAAGGGCTAAGCAGATTGATCCACAAAGCCAGAAGAAAGGAGAAGGTAAAAGGTATAGAGGTAGCAATAAATCTTTTCATCACTCATCTGCTTTTTGTCGATGACATCTTGATTTTCTCTAACGGGTCATATAATGAACTGAAGGAGTTTAAATGCATTTTTTATCTTTTTCTGAAAGCTACTGGAATGCAGATAAACTCTAGAAAATCTCAAGTTTGTGTGGCAGATTTTGACAGAAGAGAAAGATCCATGATGACCAATTTCTTTCCTTTCCACCTTCAGTCACTGGACTCCCCATTCAAATATTTGGGATTCTGGCTAAAGCCGGCAGCTTATAAAAAAGAGGATTGGAACTGGCTCATTGCAAAGCTAGAAGCAAGAATCTCTCGTTGGAGTTTCGAATGGCTCTCCAGAGCCGGCAGACTGACCCTCATCAAATCTGTCTTGTTAGCCATTCCTGTTTACTGGGCAGCATTAACCTGGATTCCCAAAGGAGTAATGGAGAAAGATTTTTATGGGCAGGATCAAAAGAAAATTCCGTCCTTCCCTGGGTGGCATGGGACAAGCTGGCTAGGCCTAAAGAATGGGGAGGATGGGGAATTAAGAGGCTCCCTGAATTCAGTCTATCCTTGGTAGCAAAATCAGGGTGGAGACTAATCTCGATGGAGAATCTTTGGACAAGGGTGGTAAAAAGAATGTACATAGATCCAATTCCTTTGGAAGACTGGATTCGAAGCCAGGAAAAGAAAAAAAAGAATACCTATGGTGGAGGCTTTCTCTGTGATTGAACAAGGTCTAGCTTGGAAAGTGGGAGATGGAAGACATGTTAGAATTGGCAGGGATCCCTGGGTAGGTTGTAATGAAACTTTTGCCTTGACTCCTGGACTCCTCAAACATCTCGACAGTAAAGGAATATTCACTCTAAACCAGGTGGAGAAAGTGGGCCACTCTACCATATGGGGGCAAGCTTGGAAAAATGCTGAAGAACTCGGTTTAAACATAAGATGGAAGAACGAATGGGTTTCTTTCATCAAAGAACTCCACCGCTCAAATGTCAGGCTTAAAAGCGAACTTGATTTACTGATGTGGGCACAGGGGAAAACAGGTGAATACTCCCCAAAAGATGGTTACACCTTCCTAATGAAAAAGAAAAGATGGGGAATACCAGAGTGGAGGTCGAAAAATATATGGAGGTTAAAATGCCCAGCAAAGGCCCGGATCTTCCTATGGTGCATGCTAAAAAGAAAAATCCCAAACTGGGATATCTTACAAGCCAGGTTTTTTGTTGGGCCAGGGAGGTGCCCATTATGTAAATTAGAAGTGGAGTCAATAAACCACCTCTTTACATCTTGTGCAGTCTCTTTAAAGATATGGGAGGAGTTAGCATGTTTGCTAAATGTAAAGGCACAGTGGGGGTTAGTCCCTTTGGAAGAAGCCTGGAGTAAATGGTGGCAAAATCATCCGGAGGGAAACCTGAGAAATCTTCCCCTTATTTTCTTCTGGGGTGTTTGGCTAGCGAGGAACAAATGCGTGTTCCAAGATAAGGACACTCCCACATCTTCCACTGCCATAAATTGTGTTGCCATTTACTCTAACATTCCGCCCCCTGAAGCTAAAAATCCTCAAAAACATGACAAGCCTGTTACTATTCAGGAGGGAATTCCATGGGCTTTTTTGACGGAGCTTCCCAGCATAACAAGGCTGGTGGTGGACTGAGCATTCATATAAATGTTGACCACTCCTTTAAAGCTTCTGTAGGACTGGGTTCTGGTACAAACAACTATGCTGAGTTGTCTGCTTTGCGCCTCCTTTTTTGCTGGTTACTCCAAAGAAACATTTTATCAATTCAAATCTTCGGGGATTCTATGAATGTTATTAAATGGGTTAACGGAAATGCTATTTGTCAAAATCAGATTTTGAAGCCTCTTTTAGAAGAAATTTTGTTATTAAAGTCATCTTTTAACAGCATTACTATCTGCCACATTTACAAGGATAAAAACGAGGAAGCAGATCAGCTTTCTAAGGCTGGCTTACAGCAAGATATGGGCAGCTGGTCAATAGTAGAACTCAGACAGCTTTCACTTATTATCAAGCCCCCTTTGCTCCTCCACAGTGATCGCGGTTCGGCTCCTCTTTTTTTGTTTGCAGCATCATGGGCATAAAATTTTTGATGCTCTACAAATCTGAAAAATTTCATCTTTTATGCTCATGGCAATGTTATATATTTAAAAAAGTTTGTTTTTCCTTTCTGTTTAAAACAGCCTTGTATGGGGTCGTTTTCCTTCCATGAAGAAGGCCCTCACTTTCGTTTCCTCAAAATATGTATTAAAGACTCCTGAAGGGAGCTTGCTTCTAGACAATTTTTTATATATAGCAGTAACAGGACTCTCTTATAGCCCACAATCAGTCATATGGACTGAGATTTTGTTTTTTAGGCTTTACAGTCAAGAAGAACAAATCAGCAAACATGAGTGCTCTCAGCCCTGAACAAAGTGTATTTACAGTATGTAAACTTTTTATTTGCTTAATAAGAAGTTTCGCTTTTTTCTCCGGAAAAAACTAACACAGGGAAACATAAAAGACAAATTTTAATAATGAGGTTTAATAATTGCTTTTGAATGGGTGCGACTATCCGCAGCTCTCTTATAAGTGTAGATATTTCATTCAGAGTGTCACGGATTGTTTGTTTCTGTTACAAGCGTAGATATTTCATTCACACTTCCACGGATTGTTCGTGTCTGTTGGGTGGATTAAAAATATGGAAATGGAAACATTAACGGCTCTTAATGACACGTTGTCATGGTGGAACGAATTGCCTCAGGATCTTGAAATTGAGATATTGTCTTGGCTGCCAGTCAAATTGGCGTTTAGGTATCGAGTCGTGTGCAATCAATGGAAGGAGTTGCTTTCGTCAAAGTATTTCATAAGTCGGTTGCGGCAGGAGCCACTTCTGGTAGTTCTGGACTGAAATCCAGAAAAGCCATGTATGTGTTTCGACTTCGTCACACACACCTGGAAGACCAAATCCTTCCTCACCCATTCTTTTGTACAGGAATGGCTACCAGGCCGCTTTCCCAGACATAATGTCCAAATCTGTGAGTCACAGCCCGTGGCAGGACTCATGCTGGCATGCGCGCCAACAGGAGTCAGTGGCCCTCTGTTTGGCAAGGTCTATAATCCTCACACGCAAACGTTCGCCAACATTCCGGCATTTTCTACACGCTCCGACGTTACCGCACAGTGCATCGTGGTAGATGAAAAGAAGAATGAGCTATCGGAGATTGCATACAAAGTGGTGGTTGCTAGGTATCGAAATGGATATGAAGCACTTTCAGTAGAGATCTACGAGCCTTCTCAAAAACAATGGATTGTTGCAGGATACCTTCCGGATAATTACCGGCTGGATTTCCTCAATAAACTTCTCTTTTGGGACGGATCATTCCACTGTTACTAGCGATCCTCTATTCTGCGTTTCAGCATACCATTGGAGGGAAACGGCAACAGCACTTCTACCATTCCCGTGCTTCTTATACCATTCCCCCACGGATGCGGCAACTTGTTTCCCCCACGGATCATCACCTGCGGCTCGCGTCTATTACTAATCGAGGGCAAAGCCATACCCGTCCAACGGGTATCGGGCACAGCCATACCCGTCGAACGGGTATCGGTTAGGGTTTGGGAGTTAAAAAGTGAGAACGACGAGTCACAGTCGTTGGAATGGGTAGCTATTGCACAGATGCCCCCTTCAGTTTGCCAGGAATGGATGGATAAGTGGATGGGTAAGGTTCCGCAACAATTCAAGGTTCCGAAACAATTCATAGGCGTCGGATTCCACGTGTGCTTCATAGGTGAAACCACCTATGAAACCACCATCTCTCAGCCGGACAGAGTGATAGACGTGCTTGACTACAATTTAATGGATAACACATGGGATTGGCTTCCCAGCTTTGTCACAAATTATGGCCACACCGAAGGCGATTTTTGCTGGACTCCCATGGCCTTAGAACCAAGGCCCTACTTGAAAGTCCTTGAAATGACCAAACCTACATAGCTTGAAATGTACTAATAGACTTTGAGGGCTTAGTTAATGCACTAAATTGTAACGCACTAATGTCCAATTTTAACAAAATAATAACTGGAAAAGCTAGTAATTTTCCCAAATGATGGAGCAAGTTTTCTCTTTCTGCTAAATATTTAGAAATTTCAGTTTCTTGGGTTGGTTAGTTGATAATACAACACAATACAAAAGATATATAAATATTTTTCTTTTTCTTTTCATATAATATATTTATATATACTATATATATATATAAAATGTTTATCCATAGTAAAATATTTGATAAAAATAATTAAAATTTAATTTATTTTTAATAAAAATAGTAAAAAATTGATATTAATTAAAAATTTGCATTAAAATGATTTAAAAAAAAAATATAAATCAATTTGAGAAGATTCTTTCACGAAAATCACATAGAGATACTTTTGTCTAGGCCTTTAGAACCAACAAAGTGTGGATCACATAAGAATCTTCTCAAAATTGATATGGATCACAAAAACCTAAATTCAATAAATATAAATCAAATAAAACACTTGATGCTGAATTAAATAATATTAACAAATATATTAAAATATATTAAAAACATTCTACTTTATACAATGCAAATTATTTTTTATAATAAACCCTAATCTTGTGCTTTTTTTATTAATAAATCTTAAGAAATTCTAAATACCCAAATATCCATCACATATCCATTGGCATTTAGTCCATCCAATTCATTTACAGTTTAGATCGTTCAACATATTAGTGTGACCACCAATTTGCTAAGTTGTGAGATTTTCTTATTTATTTAACTTTGTTTCTAAGTTTTAATACTTTGTTTTAAAATCTCAAATCACTATCAAACAATTATAACACACCAAGTGATGAATGGAAAAGTTTTAAAGTAAACACTAAGTCTCTTTTTTCAGGTTTTTTTTTTTTTCTTTTTTAAAAAAAGAAAATGTAAGAAAAAAAAAACATAAAACTTAGTAAATGTAGTTGACATACCCCAAACAATGCCATTTTCCATCTTTTATACATTAATCAACATATGAAAATGACACAAGCGACATATATCAACCATGTTTATCAATGTGGTTGTGCTATTAAACTAATTTGTAACATAGTGCACTTGGTTGAGTTGTTATGTGACACATAATGATATATGGAAAATATATAATTAACACAATTATCTTCTTAAATATAGTTGATATAAGTACATTAAAATTGATTCTTATTTCATAATTTGTATCATGATAATTTTCATCCTTTATTATTTGTATAATTGGTGTATTTTACTAATTTGTTATTTGATTGAGATATCACATGTCATTTTTTATTTAATAAATTGCATGGTAATTTTAAATTATATTAGGAGATCCATGGATTAGGAATACAACATCTATAATCTATGCAATGCTTCCAATCACATACTTGAAGGAAGGATATTAAGCCTAAATTCCCTTGGGGTTTACAAATTCTAACTACTCATAAAGTGATTTTAATGCTAAGTAAGTGAAGTCTATTGTGAAGTCTACAATTATGGAATCAAACCTTGTTTCAAAGCACTAAGAATATTGATAAGATAAGCATGTTATTAGTCTTAAAGCATCATATCTATATCTATATTATATATATATATATATATATATAATAATATATATATATATATATATATATATATATATTATATATATATTATATATACACACACACACACACACACTTGTGTGTGTCATTAACAATAAAGACACTCCTTCAAGCCTAAATCTTGGAGCCAATCGAACTCACAATGTGCTCATGACTTGTAAGCAAAAAACAACCTTTGTTGATTAGATGCATACACGAAACATGAAAGTGTACAAGCTGAGCGATAACACAATGAAACAAGTCCTCGTCTTCAATGTTTATAAACCATGATTAGTAGATGTAAACGAGACACTGTAAAAAATTATCATGTTGATCTAAATGTGTATAAGATAGAGTTATTCGCTATGAATGAGAATACAAAACATTGAAAGCTTGAAATACAACCCTAGAATCAATGACGAATATAAAGCACTCACAATATCAACAATCCACATATCAAATTTTTGGAGAGATGTTTTCAATGATAATCACATCAAAATTCATTTGTCGATGCGTTTCGAACCAGCATGTGTGGTTCATCGTCAGGACAACATGAATAATTAGATCATGTAAACCTGTTAAATAGAGAGACTAACCATTCAAATGATTAGAAATAAACAAATATTTTTTTCCTAAAGAAGTGACTATATTTGATTGGGCTTCAGCAACAAAAGACTAGGCGAGCAGTTAGGGAATTTTTTTATTAATTAATTATAAATTAGTTTCTTTGAATTAACTAAACTCATTTAACTAAGTTTATATATGATCTTATTTATTATAAATACTACATTGATAATGTTAGTGTCAGTGTCTTCACACTACCATTACTGATCAAAATTCACTCTTTTGCACTCATATTAGGAGTCATGTTCTTCATAAGTTGCATCCCATTAGGTCATTGGACCAACTGATGGCTGTCACGTTCCAATTTTTTCCCTCGTGATACTTATTTGTGGATCTCTTTTCTTATGTAATCCAGTCAATGGTTAGGTTCAGGTTCATTTTTAGTTTATTTCGTTAATAGGGTCTTAGGTCTAGGGTTTTAGTCTCATTAGGTATAGGGTTTCACCATGTTAAATGTCCAGTAACCATTGATCAATAAGGGTCAGCTGACAACATGAGGATGATTGTAATTATCAGAAGAATTTTGATCTCTTAAATTTTTAAATTTAATATGTTTTTAACCTCAAAACACGTTTTGAGGTAAAAAAACAGAGCATGTTGTATTTTATTGTTATATTTCATGTAATTTCATGGTTTCTATATGTAATAAGTATTTTTATGTTGCTCCTGATCACTTGGTAACATTGCCAACTCCTGCCACTACAAAAAGACAAACAAACAAGCATTTGCCCACCTGTCAAAAAGCCAAAAGGTCAAATATTAGAAAAATAGAGTATTTTAAGACAAGCAAATAGACATTATAAAGTGGATTTGGAAAAATGAAAAATCAAAAGTTAAAAAGTTATATAAAGGTCATTCACATCTTGTGCCATTTCATTGTGGAAAGTTTCAAGTGCCAAAGGAGAGCAAAAGTGATTTTGAAGTTTCATTGAACAAAAGAGGGTGATTTTTGCGTTTTTGGAGAAAAATCGCCTAGCGCTACACACCTAATCCCGGTGCTGCACATAGGATAGGCGCTACCCACCTAATTTTTCCTCACCTTGTATTTTTACGCATGTGTTGCGCATAGGATTGGCGCTGCGCACCTGTGCAGTCAAGCTCTAGTTCGCTAAAAGAAGCTCCACAATTGCAGATTCCATTGAAAATCATTCATTCCACCTTCTTGCAAGTAAGTTCCATTACCATATCACTTGAGCTAGGGTTTGTTAGCATCTCTAAAGTGAAACCATAGTTTCTAGGGTTCTCTAGTTTTCTTTATCACTCCATTTCTTGCTTACCCTACCCTCGCCATCATTCCCTAAACTAAACCCCATTCCCATTCACCTATTTCCCAAACCCCATCCCCCTCATACATTTTCGCTATTCCCATCTTCTCACTTACATTATTCCAAAAAGTTATACTTTACTTATTCACCATTCCCTAAAACTCTATTCATTTATAAATCTCTTCATACTCATCTTCATTCACCCCTCCCATCATTGAACACAAGTGATCATAGCCATCAAGAGCAATGGGAAAGGATAGTAGCTATGAGTTGGAAGAAGACACCCTTAGTGACAGTTCTAGGGAAAGAAACTTGCAGCAGAAGAAACCTCACAAAGGGGGAAAGATAATCAGGGAGGAGCCCACTAGTTTGAGGGAATTGCTTGCTTGTCCACTTGCCATCTCATGTTTCAAACATCAGTCATGTTTTGGATTCTATGAAATGGTGGAGAAAAGACAAATTCCATCATGAATTAGCAAGGCTATTTGTGACACACCTGGAAAATAATGAGGTAAATCTTGCTGGAGTTACCTTCACATTGTCACCTGTTATTATTTCAAAGGCTACAGGCATTCCAAATCTAGGTGAAAGATGGAACAAAGGACAATATATTGATAGGGAGTATTATGAGCCTTTCATCAAGTCTAAGTACCATGGCAAATTAAAGAGAGTGTTCCCCTTCAAATTCTTGGAGGACAGGCTTGCTCCACTCATGAAGATAATCATCAAATACTTTAGTTGTGAAGGTAGGTTTTCTCACATGTATGCCTACCACATTAGATTGTTGATGCATTTCACTAGGGCGAGGATGATGAATATTCCTTACTTCATGTTCTAAAATATTGAGAATATGACACTTTATGTCAAGAACAAGCCATATCCCCAATAGTTAAACAACATCTATCACTTCTCTGTGATCAAAATCATTATCTTACATCAGCTGAATCTACTAAATATACCATGGGAGACCCTTATTTCTCATGAAGTGTTCAAAGTCCCTCAAGTATTTTCATCAAAGCATCACGAGGAAGGTGGACCTTCAAGACATGAACAAGACAAAGAAATTGAAACAGTTGGAGTGCCAGTATTTGTGACATATCAGAGGGGCACTAGGGGGCTCTTTGCAGCTCCTAGGCAAGTATTATCTCTACTAGGTGTGGAAGGGGTCTTTCCTTCATCTTTAGACCATAGGAAAGTGCTATCTCCACTAGGAGTGGAAGGGGCTTTGCCTTCTTCTTCAACAAAATAGGTACATGTTGAGCAGCACAGCAAAGGAAAAGGTAAAGCCAAAGGAAAAATGCACGAGAAGGATCCTAGTGCTGGACAAGGGAGGGACTTTGACCTAGTTTATCATGGGGAGACAAAGGGAATTAATGTGGAGACTCAAAGCACAACGATAACTAAAGACATGATCATCAAGAAGTAAGAGGCTGACATTCAAGCCTTGTCAATCAATTTAAAGAGGGAAAAGTGGATCATCAATTATCTTGAGCAAGAAAACAAGAAATTAATTGACAAGCAAGTCCTCATGGAGTTGCAAATGATCAACGAGAACTGGCAAAAGGTAAAGAAGGCAAAGGGAAGATTACCTCCATTGAAAAAGAGATTGAGAATGATCGAGAAACTTGGCTAGAAATGGTTAACATACACCTTGAGAAGCTGCATGAGAAGGCCAATAAAGACAAGAAGATGCTTCACCACATGGCCTATCACTATATGACCCAGAACAAAATATGCAATATAAGGATGAGGAAACTTAAGGCAAGGTTGAGGAAGGCTTTGAGAAACAAAAAGGAGAAGAACAAGTTGGAAATCCTAGCTGATGCCTCATTAGCTCATCAAAGCAGTGTATGAGGGTGCATTGTGCCAATTTTGGGAAAAAAATTTAATTTTCGAATTTTAAATTTTGCAACACCGGAAATTGCAATAGGTGTGCAGCACCACTGGTGTTGTGCTTTTGATTGGGGCACCTGTTGGAAGAATGGCTTGCATATTTGGATTCAACATGAAAAAGTAAGCAAACCTAGAAAGTTTCAGCAAAATTTGGAGCAAATCTACGTCACCTAAAGGTCAAACAACCATCAAAAATTACCCTCTCTGCCACATTTTGGACACACATGAAGCAGTATTCGGAGATTCTACTTTTGAAGGAGAAAATGACCTCCAAATTCATAAATTCAAGATGTTCCAGAAGCCATACAGGCAGACCTTTCCAACAAGCCATCTTGCACTCAATTTGGTTAAGGGGAAGGCCTCCAAAACTAGGTTTCAAAAGGCATTGTGCATAGGATCAATGGCACTATGCATAGGATGAATTTTGCTAGTTTTGCTCAAAAGTCAAAATTTCGCCTAGTTTTTCTACAAGTTGACTTTCACTCTCATTTTGGATGAATTTATGAATGTAACTGATTCCATGTTATGCAAATTTAATTGTAAAATGACTCTTGAGGGTAGATACATTATTTTCAGGTGGTATGGGGGTAAATGAATCAATTTCCTTGGTTTTAGAGGCAAGCTATTCCATTAACTATATTCCTATTCTTGGTTTAGATATGGTTGAAACCACCCCTATTTTCATGGATTCAATCGCTGATGGCTAGCACATGTGGTTTGCTGCCTATATTATGTACTTTCTTAGTCATTTGTAAGGGTTGGACTCTTGTGGATGCTTTGAGCTATATTGTACATCTTTAGATCAATTGGCAAGGAAATGAACCAGGGGTTACAACTATTTTTGTGGGATTCTTGTGGTAATGTGTCTTAGCATTGTTTCTCCTTTTGTCATTAGTTTTTCCTCATGTGTTATATGTGCCAAATCTATTTCATTCTTCTTAACTAAATGAAATCAAGATAGATAGGTAGAATACATTGATAAAAGTGCTCTTCCTTGGAAATACATTTACTTTTTGATGTTTTCAATTGTTTGAAGAGGATTCATGACCTTTTCATGCCCTCCTCAGCCCCTCACCAGTCTTAGACCTAACATCTCACTCAATTCCAAGTGCTGAAACACCTATCTACCTCACCCTATAGAACACCCTATAGTTCTCAGTTCATTTCCTAGACCCAAGTTGCATGCTCCATTTGATCCAACAACAAAACTTAAAAATCAACCAAAAAACCCTAGAGCTACTATACCTAGCGTAAAATTCATATTCAATTCAGTGATCTCAACTGAGATTGACAAGGAGAGAGCCCTCTCCCAACCTGGTAGGGCTAGCTACCAGGTTAAGCTTGGTTTGTGGTTATCCTTGGATTGCCTCCATTCAGCCTGAGGTTAATCTATGCTCTAACATAGTGGCGACCATACTGGGGAAGAAAAATAAATCACCCCAGTATAATTAAGAAGTTCTGAACTTTTGGATGATAAGTTTAGAATTCAGTAGGCTGAAAATTGGAGAGTTGTAAAGCAATATCAAAATCTTGAGAAAATATTAACACATCAACTTCAAGAAGATACACCAGGTCCAATCTCGATCTCAATCCTCCTCTCGTATTTGAGAATCCTAATCTCATTCCCAGGATTCTCAGACAAGAGAGTTTATCAAGTCCTATACCGATTTTCAGATCTCATTCATGTCCTGTGGAGTGGTTGTTCCTTGAAGATCTTCCTTTTGACGAATACTTTGGTCTATCCTTGTTTAGAACCACATCAGACAGTTAATTGATGGACATAGTTACAGACCCAGAATTCACCAAAGAGCTTGAAATATAAAAGGCCAAATTGATAAGTAACCATAATCTTCAAAACTCTCCTCAGTCATCTATCACCACCGATTGAATTCCTAAGCTCTCTAATTTGGCTTCAACATATTTTGCCTCATCATCAATTCCCCATATTCCTATAATTCATTCGACATCTCCATTTATACCTTCCCTCCCTCATGAGCCTCTCATTACTCCTCAAATACCCATTACTTCCACTACATCAACTCCTCTTGTTGTCACAAATCCCTCAGTTACTTCAACATCAATCTCAAATCCACCTCGAGTCACAACTGCCAAATATGCACCTCTCATTCTACCTTAGAATTTGGATGCCATGCTTGATGATTACCAAAGTAAGATACCATTGTTTGATGCCACTCAAGGTATTACAGAGTAGTAGCATGTTGATAGGATGAATGACTTCTATGATCTCCATGAGGTAGATGAAGAGAATGTAACTATGAGAATATTTGTGCAAAGCTTTGGAGGTGAGGTTCGAAAATGGTTTAAAGCATTACTAGTAGGACCCATCAATACATTGCCAGTTCTACATAGAAAATTCCTAGACTGATGGGAGGTAAATAAAAATCCACTCCAAATTGTATCCGAGTATAAAAATATAAAAAGGAATGTAGGTCAAAGTGTCCAAGATTACTGTGTAAGGTTCAATATCAGTTATAATGCTATTCCAGCTAACATTAAGCCACCAATTGGGTTAACATTGATCAAATTTCCTGATGGATTCAATGTTGATATGGCATATCAGTTGAGAGAAAGATATCCCACCACACTTGAGGATATGCAGAAGAACATGGTAAGTGTAGAGGAAAATATGTTGGCCAAGAGAGCATGGATGAAGAATGAAAAGAAAGTCACTATAAAGGAAGAAGCATCTTCTTTAGATGTTAAGGTAGATCATATACTCTGGAAAATTGAGAAGATGTTTGATCGATTGGTAATTGCAGACAAGCTTGAAACCACAATCAAAAATTCATTCTTCAGAGGACAACAACAACCTCAGTTCAAGATTAAACAAAAGGAACAAAAGGCACAAGATCAGTCATCACAATAGCAAGTCAAAACTCCTTTGTAGCAAAATTACGTACATGGAATGAAGAGTAAAGATGATGATGATTCAGCGGTGGAGGAAAATGATTTCTTTACTACTGATGGTTTGCCCATTTTTCTTACAGAAGATGAAGAATATTCAATGATCCCTGATGTGCAAAAGGATGAAGATTATATATTGGAAAATGAAGCAGTTTTGGAGGATGAGTCAGATGATTATCAGTTTGGATATATGAATACATTGATAATGTAGCAGAAACAATATTCATTGAGAAGCAAAGATGTACTAGTCAGCCCAGTTCAAAAGAAAAAAGAGGTGTAACACAAGAATGACTCCTCAAACACTCAGAAGAAAAGGAAGGAGCCCACTGACCCAACTTCTAGCCAAGGACTATCTGTAAATGAGAAGACCAATCAGCAAAATGTAGCAAAGGAAAAAGTCGAAAAGAAGGACCCTTTAGTCAAAGAGGTAGATAAAGTTTCAGCTTTTACTTTAGAAAATGAGATTGCTAAATTAAAGGTTTCAATTCCTTTGACTAAATTGATGAAGAATAGTAGTTATAAAAACCAAGTGTCCAAAATTTTGAACATAGATCCTTTATCTGATATGGTCAATGTAGAAGATGATCACCCAAAGCTCATCTTTGGCCCTACTTTAGAAGGTTAGTCTGAGGATAGTGAAGTGCCTCCATTCTATATAAGCCTTAGATTGCAAGAGTATTTCCTCCATAATGCCATGTTTGATTCCGGAGCCTCCCATAATGTAATGGCAAAATCCATTATGGAGAAATTGGGCCTTGACATTACTAGTAAATATCATGACCTCTATTCTTTTGATTCTGGTAGGGTCTGATGTATTGGTCTTATCAAAGACTTGGTGGTGTCTCTAGATCAAATCCCGACCAAGAATGTTCTCATGGATGTGGTTGTTTCTCAGACATTCCACCACGGTTTGGTATGCTTTTGTCCAGATCATGAGGTGCAAATCTTAAAGGGACTTTACAACTAGATTTCTCCTATGCTACCATTCTCATGTTTGATCAGTTGAGAAAATTATATAGGGAGAATAAAATGAAGTACATGATCACAAGCAAGGAGAAACCGATTAATCATCTAATAAATGTTGTACATACAGATTTAAAGTCATTTGTATTATATTCAAATAGTGGTTTAAATGATATTGATAGTAAGTTAGTTGAAGTAGAAGATGTGCCAGAGATTTCATAAAATTTCATAGCAGCCCTCAATCAAGAAAGACAAAATATTACAAGAACCTCTGAGCAGTCCACATTCCAACAGCAACAGAAAAGTAATGAACAATAGTAAACTGAAGATATCAGTTAAGATAAGAAAGTGGATGAAATAGAATTTCAACACTTAGAGGAAGAAGCAGGTCTATGGAGCATGGATTTTGACGGAGCTATTGGTAAGGATGGTGTTGGCATAGGGATTTGGATTCGCAACCATGTTTTCCAGCCAAATAAAGTCCCTAGAAAGGTTAAAATTTGTTCATATAAATTGGCCTTGGACTGTTCTAACAATGAAGCTTAATATGAAGCACTGATTGCAAGTTTGAAAATTCTCAAAAAGCTAAATGAAGAAAGAATATCCGTCTATGGAGATTCAGAGTTGAGAATCAAGCAAGTTAAGGTTGAATATCAAGCTAAACATCCATGAATGAGGTCCTACCATAATGTAGTTTTAGATATCTTAAGGATGTTTCCATATTATACCTTGACATGTGTACCTTGTGCACAACATGTAATTGCGGATTGACTTGCTACTGCTGCTAGCAATTTGAAAATCCCGATGAATCCCAGCAATAAATTTGAGATCCATGTCAAACATTGCCCAGCTACTCCTGACAATCTAAGGTATTGGCAGGCGTTTTGGGGTGATAAGGTGATCAATAATTTCTTGCAGAATGAAGGAAAGTACAAATATGCATCCATATATGTTGCTTATGACACTGATGAACTAGAAATTGAGGTGAATCAGATGGAAGTGTTGCAGCTCAAAGACACTTTCATTCCTCAAGGTCTCATACCTTTAGAAGAACTTTTCAATCAGGATGATGTAGCTAGAAAGTCAAGCTTGCTACCTACAGACAAAGGTGTTGAGGATGTGAATCTTGGAATAACTAATAAGCCCAAGTTTTTGAAATTGTCGAAGACATTGTCTCCTGAGGTAAAGTCAAAATATATCAAATTATTGTCTGAATTTGTTGATGTGTTTTCTTGGGATTATTCAAATTTAAATGTGTATAAAAAAGATAAAATTCAGCACATGATTCCCATGAAGTCAAATCAGAAGCCATTCCGTCAGAAGCTAAGAAGGATCACTCCCAAGTTGTTGCCTTCAATTGAAAAAGAGGTAAACCGATTCTACAAGGCTGGTATAATTGTCCTAATCAAATTTTCTAATTGGATTTTG
>APFE030804750.1:19136-100789 GCA_000404065.3 Pinus taeda
TTCATTAATAAGGTCTTAGGTCTAGGGTTTCAGTCTCATTAGGTATTAGGGTTTCACAATGTTAAATGTTCAGTAACCATTGATCAATAAGGGTCAACCGACAACATGAGGATGATAATAATTATCAGAAGAATTTTAATCTATTAAATTTGTAGATTTAATAAGTTTTTAACCTCAAAACTTGTTTTGAGGTAAAAAACAGAGCGTGTTGTACTTTATTATTATATTTCATGTAATTTCATGGTTTCTATATGAAATAAGTATTTTTATGCTGCTCCTGATCACTTGGTGACATTGCCAACTCCTACCACTACAAAAAGACAAACAAACAAGCATCAATCCAACTGTCAAAACGGCAAAAGGTCAAATATAAAAAAAAACTGAGTATTTCAAGATAGGCAAATAGACATTATAAAGTGGGTTTGAAAAAATGAATAGTCAAAACTTAAGAAGCTATATAAAGGTCATTCACATCTTGTTCCATTTCATTGTTGAAAGTTTCAAGTGCCAAAGGAGAGCAAAAGTGATTTTGAAGTGTCATTGAACAAAAGAGGGCAATTTCTTCATTTTTGGAGAAAAATCACCTCGTGCTACGCACCTAATCCCAACATTGTGCCCCTAAGTTTTCTTCACTGTGAATTTTTACACAAGCGTTGTGCATAGGATCGGTGTTGTGCAGCTGTTTAAAGCATTGTGCACCTGTGCAGTCGAGCTCCAGTTTGCCCAAAGAAGCTCCAAAATTGTAGATTCCACTCAAAATCATTCATTCCACCTTCTTGTAAGTAAGTTCCATTACCATATCACTTGAGCTAGGGTTTGTTTTTATAGAGTTGGTTTGTTAGCATCTTTAAAGTGAAATCCTAGTTTCTAGGGTTTTGTAGTTTTTTTATCACTCCATTTCTTGATTACCCTACCGTCACAATCATTCCCTAAACTAAACCCTATTCCCATCCACCCATTTCCAAAACCCCATCCCCCTCATACATTTTCCCTATTCCCATTTTCTCACTTACATTATTCCCAAAAGTTATACTATACTCATTCACCATTCCCTAAAACTCTATTCATTTATAAATCTCTTCATACTCATCTTCATTCACCCCTCCCATCATTTACCAGAAGGGATCACAACCATCAAGAGCAATGGAAAAGGACATTGACTTTGGAAGAAAACACCCATAGTGATAGTTCTAGGGAAAGAAACTTGCAGCAAAAGAAGCCTCATAAAGGAGGAAAGATAATCAAGGAGGATCCCACTAGTTTGAGGGAATTGCTTTCTTTTCCACTTGCCATCTCATGTTTCAAAAATCAATCATGTTTTGGTTTTTGTGAAATGGTGGAGAAAGTCAAATTCCATCATGAATTAGCAAGGTTATTTGTGACACACCTGGACAATAATGAGGTAAACCTTCTGGAGTTACCTTCACTTTGTCACCTGCTATTATTTCAGAGGCTACAAGCATTCCAAATGTAGGTGAAAGATGGAACAAAGGACAATATATTGACAGGGAGTATTATGAGCCTTTCATCAAGTCTAAATACCATGGAAAATTGAAGAGAGTGTTCCCCTTCAAATTCTTGGAGGACAAGCTTACTCCACTTATGAAGATAATCATCAAATACTTTAGTTGTGAAGGTAGGTTTTCTCGCTTGTATGCCTACCACATTAGATTGTTGATGCATTTCACTAGGGTAAGGATGATGAATATTCCTTAATTAATGTTCTGAAATATTGAGAAGATGGCACTCTATGTCATGAAAAAGACATATCCCCAACAATTAAACGGTGTCTGTCACTTTTCTATGATCAAAATCATTGTCTGACATCAACTGAATCTACTTAATATACCATGGGAAACTTTCATTTCTCATGAAGTGTTCAAAGGCCATCAAGTATTTTCATTAGTGCATCAGGAGGAAGGTGGACCTTCAGGACATGAACAAGCCAATGAAATTGAAACTGTTGGAGTGCCAATGTTTGTGAAATATTAGAAGGGCACTAGGGGGCTCTTTGCAGTTATTAGGTGAGTATTATATCCACAAGGTGTGGAAGGGGTCTCGCCTTCATCTTCAGACCACATGAAAATGCTATCTCCACAAGGAGTGGAAAGGGCTTTGCCTTCTTCTTCAATAAAGCAGGTACATGTTGGGCAGCACAGCAAAGGAAAAGGTAAAGCCAAAGTAAAAATGCAAGAGAAGGATCCTAGTGATGGGAAAGAGAGGGACTTTGACCTAGTTGATCATGAGGAGAAACAAGGAATTAATGTGGAGGCTCAAAGGACAAAGATAACTAAAGACATGATCATCAAGAAGTAAGAGGTTGACATTCAAGCCTTGTCAGTCAATTTATAGAGGGCAACGCGGATCATCAATTATCTTGAGCAAGAAAACAAGCAATTAACTGACAAGCAAGTCTTCATGGAGTTGCAAATGATCAAGGAGAATCGACAAAAGGAAAAGAAGGCAAAAGTCAAGATGACCTCCATTGAGCAAGAGATTGAGAATGATCAGGAAAATTGGCTAGAAAGGGTTAACATACACCTTGAGAAGCTGTTTGAGAAGGCCCATAAATAAAATAATATGCTTCGCCACATGGCCTATCACTATATGACCTCGAACAAAACATGCAATATAAGGATGAGGAAACTTAAGGCAAGGTTGAGGAAGGATTTGAGAAGAAAAAAGGAGAAAAACAAGTTGTAAATCCTAGCTAGTGCCTCATTAGCTCATCAAAGTAGTGCATGAGGGTGGCTTGTTCCAATTTTGGGAAAATTGTGTAATTTTCAAATTTTAAATTTTGCAACACAAGAAATTGCAATAGGTGTGTTGTGCTTTTGATTGGGGAACCTGTTGCAAGAATGGCTTGTATATTTGGATTCAAAATTAAAAAATAAGCAAACCCAAAAAAAATTAGCGAATTTGGAGCTAATCTAGGTAACCTAAAGATAAAAAAACATCAAATATTGCGCTCTCTACCACTTTTTGGACACACAGGAAGTAGTCTTGGGAAATTCCACTTTTGATGGGGAAAATGACCTCCACATTCATAAACTCAAAATTTTCTAGAAACTAGACAGGCATACCTTTCTAACAAGCCATCTTTGGCTCAATTGGATTTAGGGAAAGGCCTCCAAAACTAGGTTTGAAAAGGCGTTGTGCATAGGATCAATGGCACTGCGCATAGGATGAATTTTGCCAGTTTTGATCAAAAGTCAAAATTTCGCTTATTTTTTCTACAAGTTGACTTTTACTCTCATTTTGGATGAATTTATAAATGTAAATGATGCCATGTTATGAAAATTTAATTTTAAATGACTCTTGAAGGTAGATACATCATTTTAAGGTGCTTTGGGGGTAAATGAATAAATTTCCTTGGTTTTAGAGACAAGCTGTTCCACTGCCTATATTCCTATTATTAGTTTAGATGTGGTTGAAACCACCCCTCTTCTCATGGATTCGACCCCTGATGGCTAGCATAGGTGGTTTGCTACCTATATTATGTACTTTCTTAGTCATTTGTAAAGGTTGGACTCTTGTGGATGCTTTGAGCTATATTGTACATCTTTACAGTAGTTGGCAATGAAATAAACTAGGGTTTGCAGCTATTTCTATGGGATTCTTGTGGTAATGTGTCTTGGCATTGTTTCTCCTTTTGTCATTAGTTTTTTCTCATGTTTTATATGTGCCAAATCTATTTTATTCTTCTAAACTAAATGAAATCAAGATAGATAGATAGAATACATTGATAACATTGTTCTGCCTTGGGAATACATTTAGTTTTTGATGTTTTCAGTTGTTTGAAGAGGATTCATGAACTTTTCATGCCCTCTTCAGCCCCTTACCAGTCTAGACCTACAATCTCACTCAATTCCAAGTGATAAAACACCTACCTACCTCACCCCACAGAACACCCTGCAATTCTCACTTCGTTTCTAGGACCAAAGTTGCCTACTCCATTTGATCCAACAACAAAACTTCAAAATCAACCAAAAACCTCTAAAGCTACTATACCTAGCCTAAAATTCATATTCAATTTAGTCATCTCAATTGGGATTGACAAGGAGAGAGCCCTCTCCCGACCTGGTAGGGCTAGCTACTAGGTTATGCTTGGTTTGTGGTTATCCTAGGATTGCCACCCTTCAGCCTGAGGTCAATCTAGGCTCTAACATATAATACTATGTTTAAGTTTACTAAACATAGTATTTATAATAAATAAGGTTATATATAAACTTATTTAAGTAGTTTTAGTTAATTTAAATATATACTAATATATATATTATGTGTGTGTGTGTGTGTGTGTGTGTGTGTGTGTAAATTAATAAAAAAATTCCCTAACTCCTCGTCGAGACTTTTGTAGCTGAAGCCTAGTCAAATATAGCCATTTCTTTTGGTAAAAAAAGTTGTTTCTTTGTAGCCATTTTAATGGTTGGTATCTCTATTTAACTTCTTACCATGATATGATTCTTCATCTTATCTTGACGATGAACCACACTTGTTGGCTCGAAACGCGTCGACAAATTAATTTTGATGTAATTATCGCCGAAAACATGTCTTAAAAAATTTGATAAGGATCACAGAAGCCTTAATTCAATAATCCACATATCATATTGTAAAGTAATAGGGACCAAAATTAATGTGTGATTTAATATCAAATCTGAGGCAATATCTTATATATACAAGATTCAAACCAAGAACATTCAACCAATCATTGATCTATTGGTTTCCATCTAAATGAAGTAGTTTATATACAAATAGTTCATGTATTAATTAGTAAACCACATGATCTATTTTGTAAATGAATGAATATGTTGTAATAAGGAATTAATGCAGGGCTCAACCAATAATTAACACTTTTATCAATTTTTATGATGAACATTTAAATTTTCAATGAAATACAATATATAAACTCTCTGTATACTTATAGTATCATACATTTGAACACAAGATTTATGTGGAGGCCCTTATGAGAGAAAAAACACCAAATATTGTTTTATATTATGATGATAATCAAGGTGCCAACTCTAATTACATGATATGTTTGTGAGAAACCACTCATAGGAGGCCCCAACCCCCTTTAAATCAACAATCCATAACTTTCCTAGAGGCACCAACCTCTTGCAATTGTAGGCCCCTAACTTGTTATAACCCTATTTTCCACTCCATTACTGTGAGACAAACAAAGTTCAACTTACCTCAATTAATGGATAGAATGCATCCCCTTCCACCTTTTCTTTTACCTATGTGATATTTGTTCCATGTTAAAAGGGTGTAATTAAATAATTGAGTTATTTCTCATAATTATTTTTTCACAATTTTATAATTATGAGATAATAATTATTTCAGAATTGAGATAATTGAGAAAAAACTCATAATTGTGAAAAAGGTTTCTAGAGTTTGTCATTCCCAAGGACATCAACTTGACCCACTTGTGTATGAGTTGGCTAGGGGTCCATTATTGTAAAGGTTTTGTAACTTCTCAATTCCCTACATATTTAGATACATTCTCTTGGAAGATATAATGAACCTATATAATCTCACCAAGAGGAAAGGAGGGCGTCTTCTAAGGATTTAATATTTTTCTTATATATAATATTTTAGGCAACTATTCTGTTTTGAAAATTCATATGTATAGAATGTAGGTGAATATTCAATTAGAAACATGTAATATACTATTACAATTGGTAAATGTTTAGTGAATATCATCCATTTAAGCATATATATGTTAAAAATAGAAATTTTTTAAACAAAATTGGTGAATAATTGTTTTCAAAAAATGTACACAAAATAGCCCGTTTGCGAAATTTCACCCCTAAAATTTTTGCTAGAAGAAAGCGCGCTAGAGGGACTATCCATGTTATAGTGTGAGAACTCTGCTATATTGGGAGGAGGATACCATGCTTAAATATTGAGGAGAGGATCTCATTTGTTGATGCCATACATTTTGTATCTATTTTATGATTAATAGAAGTGAATGTTCCCTCCTATCAGATATGATTGTATAATTTCTTATTCATGTTTAATTTTATTGGTTTAAGTTGTCAGTCCTCTGCGGAAGGCGATTTGTTCTCATTATTTGGTGGTGATTTTGTGCAGGTCCTGGATCTATTGTAGGGGACAATATCTCTAGGAAAAAGTGGGAACTCTCTACATTAGCCCCACCATCTGTCGTTAATTTGTGAGTATTTCACCTTCTCAACTAAAACCCTAGATAGCACATCCATGCATGAATGATAGATTTGATTGATTTGGTTTGGGATCCATTGACTTTTTCACTTCTTTCCACACACTCCTGCGTTTCTGGTAAGTTTTCCAAGGTTGATACTATGAAGAAATAGCTCCTAGTAATTATTCGTAAATTGCCATAACAAAACTGATGACTCCATAGGGGAGTTTGCCCCGTTTGTATTTTCATCTCTTCTCTTTTGCTTTGGATCTAGTTTTTTTGGCCTTCCATTGAGTTCTCTATGGTTGTATGGATTTGTTTAGATCTCCATTAGTTTTTTTTTCTTCAGATCTAAGTATATCTTCGATTTGAATTTTTTGTTTCTGCTTTTTATACGAGGGAACAATAGATCATGGGTTTAAAATCAAATTATGGACTCTTTTGTATATAATTTTATTGAATTAACCACAAATATGAATTTCTCTTAGAATTTCGTCTAAAAAAAATTAAAGAAAAATATCACTAAAAATAGACTCTCTGTGAGAATGTTATAGTCAATTGAAGATTAGTTAGTTGAATTTTATTCCTTAAATGCACCTACATGTCAGGTTACAGAGTGGCTAAAGCTTTAGAGCTGTTGGGTTTTCTATTTTGTTCCTCTGACCAGAACTCTATTTAGGAATTTATACTTGTGATTGTTCTTGGAACCCCAAAAATTCTAAGAGATCCTACATGTCACTACCCGTCTCACCAACCTTGTTCTCTAGTCTTTGTTTAGTGTCCATATATACTACATATCTGAGTCATTTTTCCTTGGTTAGGTTGTATTTATCTTGTAAGGGTTTGTTGTCTTCTTGATTGGGTTTCATTTCATTATCTTCTCTCTGATTCGCTTCAAACCTTTCTGGATCTATTTGTTATTGTAATTAGTTGTCACCTTATTGATCAGTTCTAATTTTTCTTGCTTACTTTGTATTTGTTCCATTTTTTGCACTTTGTCAAGGCCTTTTAATTAGTTTTCTAGTGATTTTTTGATGATATTGTACTCGTCACTTAGATCTACATTTTCAAATCTATAGAGTCACATGAATTTCAGTTTCAGATTCATATTTGGATTCATTTTTGTATTCATATTTTGTCCTTGATTTCCTTCTTGTGCTCTTAATTGATTCACTTGTCTTTTAGCTTGTGTACTTTCCCTAATTTGAAAGAGGTAGTGTTTTGTCTTGATTATGGGAGCACTTAGTGGCCATTCCTATGAAAAATAATGTATAGGTGGCAGTTGTGGGAAACAACCATCACTATGCCTTACCTTCTCCTCAACTGCTTAGCTTGTGGAGTTGAGACCCTAAAAGTAAGAAGTTGTTTCGAAGGCCATCCAAAACATAATACTAGGATTTGCTTGTGTGTGACTACCTTTCTAGGAAATTTATATTGTGTTTTGTTTAGTTTTAGTCGTATCAATTCCTCTTAATCCCAAGTTCTTTGCGGAAGGCCACAATTTCTTTAGATGTATATTCTACTACATTATCCGATCTCATGGTCTTGATCATATTTCATATCATATTGTCAACTTCTGCCTTGAACTATTGGAACTTTTCAAATAATTCATATTTAGACTTCAAGAAATATATCCAAGTAATTCTCACATGATCTTCAATAAATGTTACAAAGTATTGATTGCCACCAAGTGATTTTTCTAACATGGGCTGATAAGCATCTGAATTGATTAAGTCCAAGATTTCCTTGGATCTCAATTCATGGCTAGGAAATGACTTCTTCACATTTTTTCCAAGGGCACACCCTTTATAAACTCCATCATTTTCTTCCTTCAATTGGGGCATACTTGTAACCATTTGACTCAAGTACAAAAATATTTTGTAATGGAGATGGCCATGTATTCTATGCCATAATTCATAAGGATTGATGTCCAAGTCTACTGAAGCATCAAGAGGAGGAGTTAGAAGTCTATACAACCTCCCTTCATGATTCCCAACAGTCCTTATGTTTTATACATTAGATCCCTTAGACTAAACAACTACTTTGATGTCAATAAATGCTACACTATCTCCTTTGTTTTCTAAACAAGAAATAGAAAGGAAATTCTTTTTAAAACCTAGAGGATAGAGAATGTAGTTGAGATGAATGTTCCCACCAGTTTCTAGCTCTATGGATGTAGATCTGATCCCTTTGACTGAATAGCTATTTTTGTCTGTAAGTTTTAGTTTGTGAGAAGAGATCCCTTTAGATAAGGTATTGAGATGTACCTTTTCACGTGTCATATGCCTTGAAGCTTCACTAATTACCCACATGATTTCATTTTCAAATGAACTTGTAAGTGGAGAGTAGAGACTTCAATCCTTGATTTCTTTAGACATATTAGACATCATGTTGGTGATGTATTCACAAAGACTCCTTAGATCCTTGAGAATTTCCTTCATGTACCTTTCCATTGAAAAGAGAGAGAAGATAATAAATAAGTAATGCAAAGACGTCTTCAATCAAGAGTGCCAAAAAAATATGAAGTTAAATTTAAATAAAATAAATAGCATGAAAGTAAGTCAACCCAATCAGTTAGCAAATATGGATCGTCATATACGCATAACTAACACAGAGAAACATAAAAGGCAAATTTTAATAATGAGGTTTAGTAATTGTTTTTGAATGGGTGCGACTATCTCCAACTCTTTTATAAGTGTAAATATTTCATTCAGAGTGTCATGGATTGTTCGTGTTTGTGAATACACTTTACTTTCGTCAATTCCATCTTCTTTCCACCCTCTTAACATTGGGACTTCTTTCCGTTGACCTTCTTTGCCTTACTTGCTAAGGAAAAATCCTCTTCCACCTCCTTGGAAGAGATCCCATCTATGGTGTTCCGTCGAAACTCCGCTTGTACCAAATCCGACCACAAACATTCCCAATCTGGTAGCTTCTCCCTCCCATTGACAGAGTGCTGATAACTATGCCAACTCATGGGAAGTCCTAGAAGAGCTAGGATCACCATATCATCCTCAGAAAAAATGACTCCAACACTTCCAAGCTCATCTCGACAATGAGCGAACTTGGTCAAGTAATTTGGAATTGAGTTGTCCACCTCCACCTTGATTTTTCAAAGTTTATATTTCAGTGCCAACTTCCTATTTTCACTGCTATTCTGGAAAAGGTATGTCAATGTTCTCCACATAGCATATGGAGTCTCCTTCCCATGAAGACTCGAGGAAATGTGGTCTTGAACTCCCTCAAGGATTATTGGCCTCATCCTTTCCACACACTTCTTCTGTTCGACTAGATCTTTTGCATACGATGTTGGTGGCTTATGAATGCCTTGATCAATGAATTCCTTCAAGCCATTGTCCTCCAACATAGCCTTCATCCTGTCCTTCTAAGCTATATAATTAGAGCTGTCGTCCAAGGCATACTCGAGCCGCACACTGTAGAACGTCCTATGCCAATCCTAAAATATGAAATGAAAAATTGAATGTCACTTGTAACCCTAAACTCAAAACCTCGAAATCTCCTCTAGTATATTGTTCGGAGCTCTGATACCATGTAGAAATTTTTAGTGGATTCACAAGCTCATGCAATTTACTAAAGCACAGGATGATAATCTACTTCTACTTTCAATGAGCAGAAGCCAATAGATCGATGAAAAAAATATGAACAAGAAGAAGATAATCAATGGCACATAACATAATAGGTATCTGGGGAAAGCCTCAGCTAAAAGCCCCCTACTATATGTATTGCATTAAATCAGAAATCCAATATGATAACACAATGCTTGTTCTCACAAGAACAATTCCAACACTCAATATGGTCAATCTCCCTTCTCAAAACCAAGCTCAAGCCAATCACTAGCCTCTTTTTCTATTCTCCAAGCCCTTGATTCCTTGCTATGTTCCTTTGAGAATTAACACATATTTAATGTGGGAAATCCTTTCTCAAAACTATGCAATCTATTATGTCCTCTTCTTGAGTGCATGCATGATATTTACAACTCTAAATCATCCAACTGATAGTACAAAATCCCTACACTCTAGTCGCAACTAGGTCTTTCTTACAATCGACATGCATGTTTTTCTGATAAGAGAATCTTCAGTTAACTAGAGTGACACTTGTGGATGCACTAGTGCACCAACTGACTGTTAACTCTCTATTAAACAGTTTGGAACTAACTTAACTGAACATAACTCATTAAATTAAATTAATCATGGACTCCAAAAACTTAGGGAGAACATATACATAACTTCCAAAAGACTTCCAAATTGAAATTCCTAAGTTAATTAAGTCAACTTAACTTAATTAACTATTACAAGTCGCCATGAGAAAAAAAATTTAATTATAATTCTCAATTTAATTCAAGGACAAATTAAATTGGAATTTCTAGATTCTATTTTTAACATTTGTTGTTGTTATTTTCAACATTAGTAACATTGGTATTCAATCTTTATAAGTCCTTAATTTATTCCAAAAATGAACCCTTTTGTTTGAGATTTATCAATTTTATAAAGAAGGTATCTCTTTTTGAATCCTCATAATAAGCTATCAATTCTTCTTAATCCTAAGTTCGTTGGGAAAGGCCACAATTTCTTTAGATGTACATTCTACTACATTATCCGATCTTATGGTCTTGATCATCTTTCCTATCATATTCTCAACTTCTCCCTTGAACTAGTGGAACATTCAAATAATTCATCTTTAGACTTCAACAAATATATCCAAGTCTTTCTGGCATGATCTTCAATAAATGTTACAAAGTATTGATTGTCACCAAGTGATTTTTCTGACATGGGCCCAAAAGCATCTTAGTTGATTAGGTCCAATATTTCCTTGGATCTTGATTCATTGCTAGGAAATGACTTCTTCACATTTTTTGCAAGGGCACACCCTTTAAAAACTCCTTCATTTTCTTCCTTCAATTGGGGCATACTTGTAACCATTTGACTCAAGGATGAAAATATTTTATAATGGAGATGGCCATATGTTCTATGCCATAACTCATAAAGATTGATGTCCAAGTCTACTAAAGCATGAAGAGGAGGACTGATAAGTCTATATAACCTCCCTTCATGAATCCCAATAGTCCTTCAGTTTTCTATATTAGATTCCTTATCCTAGACAACTACTTTGACATCAATAAATGCTACACTATCTCCTTTGTTTTCTAAAGAAGAAATAGTAAGAAAATTAGTTTTCAAACATGGAGCATAGAGAATGTCCTTGAGATGAGTATTCCCACCAAATTCTAGATTTATGGAGGTAGATCCGATCCCTTTGAATAACATTTTTGTCTCTATGTTTGATTTTGTGAGAAGAGATCTCTTTAGATAAGGTATTGAAATGTCCCTTTTCACCTGTCATATGCCTTCATCAAGCTCCAATGATTACCCAAGTGTTTTCATTTTCAAATGAACTTATAAGTGGAAAGTAGAGACTTCCATCCTTGATTTCCTTAAATACATTAGAGATCAAGTTGGTGATGCATTCACAAAGATTCCTTAGATCCTTTGAGACTTTCCGTTCATGTACCTTTCTATTGAAAAGAAAGTGAAGAGAAGAAATAAGTAATGCAAAGATGTCTTCCATCAAGAGTGCCAACAAACTATAAAGTTAAATTTAAATAAAATAAATAGCGTGAAAGTAAGTCAACCCAATCACTTAGCAAATATGGATCGTCATATACGTATAACTAACACAGGGAAACATAAAAGACAAATTTTAATAATGAGGTTTAATAATTGCTTTTGAATGGGTGCGACTATCCGCAGCTCTTTTATAAGTGTAGATATTTCATTCAGAGTGTCACGGATTGTTTGTTTCTGTTACAAGCGTAGATATTTCATTCACACTTCCACGGATTGTTCGTGTCTGTTGGGTGGATTAAAAATATGGAAATGGAAACATTAACGGCTCTTAATGACACGTTGTCATGGTGGAACGAATTGCCTGAGGATCTTCAAATTGAGATATTGTCTTGGCTGCCACCCAAATTGACGTTTAGGTATCAAATCGTGTGCAAGCAATGGAAGGAGTTGCTTTCGTCAAAGTATTTCATAAGTCGGTTGCGGCAGCAGCCACTTCTGGTAGTTTTGGACTTAAATCCAGAAAAGCCATGTATGTGTTTCGACTTCTTCACACACACCTGGAAGACCAAATCCTTCCTCACCCATTCTTTTGTACAGGAATGGCTACCAGGCCGCTTTCCCAGACGTATTGTCCAAATCTGTGAGTCACAGCCCGTGGCAGGACTCATGCTGGCATGCGCGCCAACAGGAGTCAGTGGCCCTCTGTTTGGCAAGGTCTCTAATCCTCTCACGCAAACGTTCGCCAACATTCCGGCTTTTTCTAGACGCTCCGACGTTACCGCACAGTGCATCGTGGTAGATGAAAAGAAGAATGAGCTATCGGAGATTGCATACAAAGTGGTGGTTGCTAGGTATCGAAATGGATATGCAGCACTTTCAGTGGAGATCTACGAGCCTTCTCAAAAACAATGGATTGTTGCAGGATACCTTCCGGATAATTACAGGCTGGATTTCCTCAATAAACTTCTCTTTTGGGACGGATCATTCCACTGTTACTGGCGATCCTCTATTCTGCGTTTCAGCATACCATTGGAGGGAAACGGCAACAGCACTTCTACCATTCCCGTGCTTCTTATACCATTCCCCCACGGATGCGGCAACTTGTTTCCCCCACGGATCATCACCTGCGGCTCGCGTCTATTACTAATCGAGGGCGAAGCCATACCCGTCCAACGGATATCGCTTAGGGTTTGGGAGTTAAAAAGTGAGAACGACGAGTCACAGTCGTTGGAATGGGTAGCTATTGCACAGATGCCGCCTTCAGTTTGCCAGGAATGGATGGATAAGTGGATGGGTAAGGTTCCGCAAGAATTCATAGGCGTCGGATCCCACGTGTGCTTCATAGGTGAAACCGCCATCTCTCAGCAGCACAGAGTGATAGAGGTGCTTGACTACAATTTAATGGATAACACATGGAATTGGCTTCCCAGTAGGGTAGGAATTTGGATTTCTATTTACCCGTCATACAATTTTTTTTGACGTTTTGGGTCCTTATGCTTCCCCTCAAGAAACGTTCTATTTAAAATTTTGCCCTTCAAGAGTGATGTTCTCATAATAAATGAACCCTTCACTAATAATGTTTTCAGTAAAAAATTACCATTCAATAAATAATTATGTTGAAAATTTTCATATACTTATCGTAAGGAAAAAAACCAAAATTTGAAAAAACTCAATTGTGGAGGTTTCAATAGAAAGTGTTGAACATTTGAAATTTGATCATTTAAAGTATATAATCAGTCCAAGGTAAAACGATTGATGGTTATCCATTTCATATATTTAAATTATCATTTAAAGCCAACAATTTACATTATGCCACATGAATATTTAGATGCCTAATAAGATAAAGTTCCATGCAAATTCAGAGATAATTTATGTCATTATCTAATATAATGTTTAATACAAAATATAAATATATGACACCTTAAAAAGGCATAAGAATGTACCACCAACTTCCAACCATCCAATAAGAGAAATACATTTGGAAACAAATTATTAATTCATTTTCTACTCCTATTTCAATTTCTCAATTTAGATTTCTATTAGATAATTTAAATGTTGTGATTTCAGTGAAAACAAATAGATTTCTTCCACCAATGTAAACAAAAAAAAATTCCAAAAAAAAAATTCCATCTCAAAAACTTTAGAGTTGACCAAAAACTATCCTCCACAATGCCCATCCTCTCTACCATCATAATATCATGAAATCTAGGTGAAGTTTAAATTTTTTGTAAACCCAACAAATTTAATTTATTTAATTTATTAAATATAAACCGTATGAATTTAATTTATTTAAATAAAAACAAATATTATAATATAAATTCTAAATATTACGCTACTTAATTATTAATCACTCAATATAATATATTACGACTAAATACGTACTATCAAATATACACCTATAACCTATAACTTTAAATAACATGAAATTAATTTATTTCAATAAAAACAAATATTATTGAACCAATTCCAAATATTACCGCACTTCTTTGTTGACCGGTCAATAAAATGTATTACGAGGATCAGATTCCAAGACTGTTGTTTGAGAGGGTAGTAATGACGTTTTTGTAAAAAAATAAAGAGTCAAAAATACGTTTTATAACTTTGAAAACCCATCACAAAAAACGGTTTTTTAAAATTTTTAAACGTAAAATACGGTCAAAATGCCTTGTGACGGGCATTTTGCCCGTCAAATTCCAACCCTGTTCTTAACCATTAGCCCATTCA
Source organism: Pinus taeda (assembly GCA_000404065.3). Lineage (NCBI taxonomy): Eukaryota > Viridiplantae > Streptophyta > Pinopsida > Pinales > Pinaceae > Pinus > Pinus taeda. The sequence continues at coordinate 33,609 of APFE030804750.1, forward strand.
AGATATACCTTGTTTTAACTATGTTGAACACAAAGTCATAAATCCCTTTCACACTCTACAATGAAAAGTTTATAATTTCACTATTTTAATTATCATATATAATATTTTATCTAAATTCAAATTTACAACTTAGAAAAAGGAAACACATATTTATAACCATCATATTTAATCAATATTTTAAATGAATATAAAGTATGAATCAAGCAACTTAAAACAAAGTATTTGATGGAATATTTTATAATTAAAACCTTATTATGGGTCAAAGGGGTTGGATCCAATGGTAGAAAATGATTAGTTTTTCACCAATGGGCAAGGTTCAATTCCCATGAGGACTTTCTTGGAGCCATGGACACACCTTAAGGTAGTGGTCAAATGTGTGGTTACACCCAAAGAAACCATATTAAATGGTTTTGTGGCTTGTACACGCATAAGTGGATGAAACCCACCCCATGTCATCCTTTCTTTATAGCCGGAGGAGTTGGATCCAATGGTGGAAAGTAAGGAGTTTTTTATCATTAAGTAAGATTCAATACCAATGAGGACTTCCCTGGAGCCATGAGACACCTTGAGGTAGTGGTCGAACATGTGGTTGCACCCAAAGAGACCATTTTAAATGGTATTGTGACCCATGTACACATAAGTGGATAAAATCTCACTCCCATGTCTTCCTTTCAAAAAAAAAATCACCATTGGGCAAGGTTCAATTCCCATGAGAGCTTTCCAGGAGCCATGGGGTACCTTGAGGTAGTGGTTGAACGTGTGGTTGCACCCAAAAAAACCATATTAAATAATTTGGTGATTTGTACACACATAAATAGATCAAAATCCATCTCCATTTCTTATTTTATTTTTTAAAATCAAAAAATCTTAACTCAAATAATTTGTTGAACAAATTAAACCATTTAAAAAAGAAAACATTCTCATTAAAAATTATAATCATAAAATTATATTTTTAAAAGTAATAATAATACAATAAAAAATAAATCATTTACTTTTTATAAACTTTTATAAAAAAAATAAATAATACCAATTAAAAATAAACACACAAAAACTTTTATAAAAAAGATGAATGTTCAAATAAAATATTAAAAATAGCATATTCAATAAATTCTTTTACATTTTTTTTTAATATGAAAATGTAATGAACAATATCAAAGAAATTGAAAGTAACACATCATTAAAATTTTAAATCATACTTTATAAACTTTTATAAAAAAGAATGAATGTTCAAATAAAATATTAAAATAGCATATTCAATAAAAAAATTTACATTTTTTTTAATATGAAAATGTAATGAACAATATCAAAGAAATTGAAAGTAACACATCATTAAAATTTCTATGTAGACTTTTTACTTTGCTTGTGAAATGTCTATCATCTCCTTAAAATCACAAATATTGCAATATTTTATTTGCTCACAATTGCTTTTCAAAACTTCTATGCTGTTACATGAACATAGTCATGTGTATGGATGGGAGAAAGTAAGGAACTTTTAAGCCAAAACGCTAAGAATGAGGTTACACATTGCACATCAAGTTCATATCAAATTTTTCATTTCGCTGGATTGGATTTTATAAACATGATTTAAAGAAAGTTTGAATGTTAAATTTTATATTTATAATAAATAAATAAACAAACAAACGAAAAAATGCATTGTAAGTCAAATATATTGGATAAGAATAAGAATTGACTAAATTCTAGAGTTTGTTTTCATATCTAAAAAATATATTTTATAAATTAATGTTGAGGAAAAATTAAAATATAATTATAAAATTATTATTAAAATGTATTTAATTTAATTAATTATAAGATTTAATACAAATGACATAAAGGTTAATTGGTTTAATTCTAGTTTGTATTGAAACACATTAATAAATTTAATTTTTTAGTTAAATTTTTAGGTTATAGGTAGAAATATTACAAATTATGTTTTACAAATTTTAGTTTTTTGTCATCGACATTTGTCAATGTATGATAGATTCAATTTTTGGGGGGTGATAGGCCTAAAAATTAGTATCTTTTTGTTATTCTACGATTTTAGTTTGGCCATTTTTACCTATTATGCAAACTTGAAGGTGATGGAAAAAAATGCAAGTAAAATTTTATGTATTTTAGGCAATGGATCACTTTGAAAAACACATAAAATAATGGTTTTCAAACTTAGTTAACAGCATAAAACAAAGAAAAAATACCATATCTAAAACATTGACAGCAAAAATGATAAAGGAGTTCACCCCTCTCTTGGGCTACATCTCTTGGTCCAGCTTCCAATGTTGGGCCTCTTTCATTAAGTGTTCAAATTTGTGTTTACATAGATTTGTAGTGCTCATAGTGTAAAAATTATGTCTCCAATGGCTCCAGAACAGTCAAAACCCTCTACTTGGGCTCTTGTTGAGCTCAATTTGGCCAAAAAATGAAGAAGTTATGCTCTCTAGAAGTTTTTTCTGCTAATTGCTCTACAAACTAGACTGATATGCTATCCATCCTACGAACTGTGCCTTTTCTGGAACTACCAAGCGACAATTTCGTCCGACGCTAGCGAAATTCATGTTGAATTTGGTGCAATTTGTTGCCTCGTTTAAATGCCCAATAAGGCATATGGCAGAAAACCTAGGCCACATGGGGTCATGCACCTAAAGGCCCAGGATAATGCCCACCCCTGTCGACATAACCCCCAGGCTCATCGGCATTCAGTTTTGTGAAGCACCATATAACCCAAGATTATCCCAATTCTTTTGTGCCTGACTGTTAAACACTCTGTTGTGACTGTCACTGGTCATATGATGGGTGCCAAGAACGTGGGTTGGTCCCCAAAGTTCTGGCCCGTCCAAACGCTGGGCTAAGCTCTCCACTGCGTTCCATCGTGGTTCCATGCTATGTGTCACGACCATGGGTTGGGCTTAACTATAGCCCCCACGATTGTTGTGCTTTGATCCATTGTTGTGGTCTGGTGGTCAAATATATGGATCCTTAAACCTTTGGTTGATGCTCAACTCGATCCCTCGGCTCCCGCGTGCATGTGATCCCGTGGGCAGTGAGGTGATCGGAGCCCCAGCCCCTTTCCCCAACATCAAACTGCATAAAGTTTAAATATGGTTTTGCGACTAATATGGTTAATTCACACCCATGGTGTTGCGGTAAAGCATTGTGCTACTAGTTCGGAGGTCTTGTGTTCAAATCTCTTGGAGGCTCATTTGGCCATAACATAATTTTTCCATCCCATTGGGAGGCCACGTGTCTACCCACCATTGGCTCACGTGGATCCCATCCATTAGGCCAACAAACAACAAATTTGACCAAACAAAAACACAAAAATTTTGACCAAAGCGGTGAGGCCACTTAGAAGCCTACCATTGGCCCAAGAAACATAGTCAACCTACGCAATTATCGTACGGAGTGCCCAATCAGAAATCCTGCATCCAATCTTCAAAATTTTTACATGTTCGGAAAAACAATCAGAATGCGATATCGAGAACGTATGATATCAGTTTTGAGCGATTCAAGTTGTGTTGGATTCAAGACATCAAGATCTATGCTTTGGCATGGGTTTCAAGCACTTTTGAACACTTTATTGATCCCCTGGATCACTCCTCCCAACTTGAAGCTTATGGACCTCCAAAAGACTATTTTCAGTCAATAAACAGATGAGGGTACAGTTCCCTCACCCTTCCCTTTTCAATCCATTTGGATTTGCTTGGATTTGTACCTTTGAGCCTCATATGAAGGTGCTTCACATTCCCTCTCCTTTAAGTTTTTGTTTCTCTGTTAAGGATAGGATCTTGTTGCAATAGTTCGAGATTTTTAGGAGAGAAAACTTATATTGAAAGAATTTGAACATTCTCTCCTAGGTCTTCAATCAAAGGAGGCTTACCCAATTTCAAGTTCTTTTCACCTTAAAGATTTTCTTTGTTGATGCAAAGCCTTACTTCATCTCCAACTTGAAAATTGTGGTCAACACAATGCTTACCATGTCTAGCCTTGTATTTGGCTTGAGTCTTCACCAAATGTTATCACCATCGCCATGCACCATCCTTCTTCAAAGCCAAAACATTAGGATACCCACAATATTATAACTAATGTTCCCTTTGTCACGTAGTTTCGTGATCCCTGCATTCTCTAACATTGACATCTTGTTTATACAAATGTTCAAAAGTGATGCATGCTACAATTGAACTTCATGTTACTTTCCACTTTTGGGAGGCAACACATTAGATTCCAGAAACATCTTATCACATGGGTTAAGAACTTCAACTAAATCATATTTTAATCATGCATCACATTCTTGGAAGGCATGAGATTCATAAACATCTTTATGTTTAATCATCAACAATGCAAAATTATGACTAGCATTTACAAACCCCTTCATTTGTCCAGCATTCACAAGAGACAAATTCAACTTCTTGCGATGTGCTCTAATAATATACTCAATCCCATTTTTAAACAAATGATACTTGTTCTCATGGAAATGAAAGATGGCTTTCATGCCGTATAAGTATGGGCTTCCCAAAACAATCTTTCATATGTCAAATGGTACCACATCATGTTCTACCTCATCAATAAAATTTGCATTGAGGGTGAATTTAAGTATACATTTTCTTGTCACTTGCAATTTTGCATTGTCACATACCTAACCCAAAGGATAAGGTTTCGAATGAATAATGGTTTCCAAATTTAGTTTCTTAACAATGTTTTATCAAATGAGGTTTGCTTGTGATCCACTATCAAACAAAGTATCTACTTTGTTATGTTTTGTGATGACTCTAATGTGGCAAAGCTCTATTCTTTCTCTTTCATTTTGAGTTTCAATGGGTTTGATAGAAAAACTAGTACTTGCAATAAAATCCTTACCTTTCAATCCCATGGATATGATATTTGTATCATCCCCAAAATCAGATCCTAGATCTTGTTGTGTAGTTGCAGCAATCTATTCTTTCTCCTTGTTTTTAAAAATTAGGTCTCATCTCAAGATGAACTTTCCAATAGTAGTCTTCATCATGTTCGTCTTTGGAACAATGTTTATATGCAAGTTTTTCTCCATCCTTCTTGATTGAAGCATTATTTTAATCCTTGCCTTTGAACTTCCCTTTTCCTTTGTCTCTAGACTTAAATGACTTCTCACTAGTTTCTTTAGAGACATTCTTCCCTCTTGCTTCTAAATGAGTTTCCTGTACACAAACTTCATCTAGATTTGCAGGGTTAAACACGAGAGTTGTGTGCCTCAAGTAACTATGCAAACCTCTAACGTATTTTAGTAGAGTGTCTTGGGAGGATAAATCTGTACCCAAAATCAATGCTCTTTTCCTAAATTCTTGAGTATAGTTTTGCACACTTTGACCCTTAGCTTGTCTAAAGTTTTGCCAATCCATTATAGCTTTTTGCATGTATGCTAATGGATAAAATTATCTACTTATTGCAACAACAAAATCATTCCAAGAGGATAAAACCTTACCATGTTTCTTCATGTCTTCTTGAGTTTTGGCCTCCCACTGAATAAGTGTTGAACTTTCCAACCTAAGAGAAGCAAGCTGAATTTTGGTCTCATCGTCCTTGATTCTTTGTATCTTGCAATACACTTCAATATGACGAATCCAATTATCTAATTTCTCAGCATTTAGCTCTCCATCATACATAGGAAATTCAAACTTTATGTCAAGCTTTAAGAAAGGAGTTTTACCATGTCCCTTTGGAGAATTTGGAGGTGTTTGTGAAAGGGTGGAAGGAGTAGAAGAAGATGAGGATGAGGATGGAGGTGAAGGTGGTGACTTGTCAACACTTCCTCCATTCCATTTTGGAGGTTTTTCTCCTTTTCCTCCATCTACTTTTGGAGGTTTTGAACTCTCTCCTTGCAACCTTGAGTTCCTCTCCTCATAAAGAACTTTTACCATTTCAAAGAAAGATTTTCTGAAAGTTCTTTCATCTTCAGACATCCCTTCAGGACCTTCTTCATGTGCCATGACTAGTGAAGCTTGAGGTATGAGTGTTCTCCTTGAAACAATTTGAGACTTTGGCTCCACAAGTTCTCCTTCTCCTCTTTAAGCTTCAACCCTGTAACCATCAGAAAACACTTGCAAACAAAATCAAACCTTCAAAATAAACTTGGGCTCTCATACCAAATTGATATGTTATGCCAACTTGAAGGTGATGGAAAATTTTGAAAGTAAAATTTTATGTATTTTAGGCAATGGATCACTTTGTAAAACACATAAAATAATGGTTTTCAAACTTAGTTAACAACATAAAAAGGAGACAAAATACCATATCAGAAACACATGACAACTGTAGTGCCCCACTCTAGTTGACTGACAATGATATGACATTAACATTTATTTAGCCTTAAGACCCACACCTTATTCTTTGAGAACCTCAGGTTGAGGTTCCGGACACATGACTCTATTATTAGTGGTTGTGATGTTTATGTATGTTCTCCATTGATATTATGATGAAGATATCATTAATGGTTATGTATGTTATCTATTGGTATTATGATGATTGTAGCATTAATGGTTATGCATGTTCTCTATTGATATTACGATGATTGTAGCATGAATGGTTATGTTTAGTCTCTATTAAATTTATGATGATGATAGTAGTAAAGGATATGTATGCTCTCTATTAATATCATGATGATGATAGCTTTGATGGATATGTATGTTTCCATTGATGTTATGATGATGATAGCCATGATGGATGTGTCCCTATGTTAGCTACTTACATTAGTTATGGTTCACAATGAACAATGATGCGAATGACTAGGTGATGTCGATGATGCTATTATGATAATGACTAACACTGAGAAACCTTGTTACTAGTGATTATTGAGTATGGAAGGAAACCACCAAAGGCACTCACATATGATGAGTTGACGGCAACTGGTTTGATGAAAATTTATATCTTGTCTTTGAAATTCTAAGTCAATTTTGAAACCTACTATATGTGTATATCTATATTCTGATGATATGTTAGTGGCTGCAGACACATATTAGTTGTTTGGTCGAATAACTCACATATGGATGATGGGGTTGTATAATTGGATGGAACTTAATGGGAGGGGTGGGACAGTGTCCCTGATCTCACCCACTAGCACTCCCGTCGTGACTTGGGCTGGAAAGGTTGAAACACCTTCGCCTTGAAGATCACGATGTTGTGGCACCAGGTCCCAAAGTTGGGTCGCTCATGAAGATTTTTACTGGGGGGTGCACATCAAGACAGATTCCTTGATCCTCGACACCATTAGTCTCACTATAGCAGGCAACAAAAGAGATGATAGTGGTCTATGTCATTGCACCTTTACTTTCCCCTCGTAGCCACTAAATGCTTGAAGGGCAAGTGGTGTGGCACCCTTGGAACTTCAAGGGAATTTCTTGAAGGGCACGACCAACTTGGCATCCTTGGCATCACAAATAAACTATTAGGTGTGATACCTTTGGAATTTCAAGGGAAGTTCTTGAAGGGCACGACCAAACTTGGCACCCTTCTAATCATTAAAGATAAATAAATTAATAAATATAATCAAGATATGAAAACTGTGTAAATTCACATGAAGTGGTAAATGATGTTAGAACCAAGGTAATTAAATCAAGAATAAAACTTGGGTTAAGGGGATCATAGAAAGAAATAAAATATTTTACCTTAAAACTCTACCCTTCCCGTGTTAGAAAATATTAGGAAATAATGTAACTTAATTAGGTAAAAAGGGGGAAAGAGGGACATAAATGTAAGTATAAATATTAATCCTAAAAAAGTTAAATCTAAGTAAGAGAAGAGGGTGGAGAATTAAAATAAGATTAATAAATTAAATTTTAGAGAAATTTAGATAACCTCCATGTGGCAACAACCAACATAAAATATCCATCTAAGAAGCAACTTGAGTTAAATTAGGGAGTAGATAGGGGATCAAATATGGGACTTATCAATTGACTTTAGTAATGAACACAAATTAGGGAGTAGAAAAGGAGGATCAAGAGACAACTAGGAGAAGAAATAAGAAGTCTTGTTGAGGTGAGGAAAAATAATATTTTTAAATTAAAATTTAAGTAAATAATTTTGGAGATCCTTGATGAGAGAGTGACACATGGGTGGGTGAATAATCAAACTACTAGATTAACAAAAATAATTAATTAAGCATGAAATGCCAAGTGTCACCTATGAGGACTCCTATAAAAGAAGGGGCTTTTTCTTTACCCTATTGTTGGATGGATGAGACTATATCAGAGTAGTGACTACAAGCTATAGTGTGTTTGGTGAGGTAGAGGACTTTAGAGAGGGGACTCTTGAGCCAAAGAGTGCTCTCCTCTACCATCAAATACATTCCTCCATTGTACAACCTCATGGCAGCTCGGGGGTCCATGGGGAAGGAGAGTACACAAGGAGTAGGTTAGGAGGTCAACTGGTGGGTCACTGCATTCGGATTAAGCACGTCGACATTCACACTTGGAGGCGACCGACAACAAAGGAGGGAAAGTAGCGGCAAGTCAAGTTTGAATCTTGTCTCTTGGTGAACGGTACCTATGTTGTTATAATATTCTTTTGTATGACTTCATTATGGGTTTAGTTAATAACATGTAAATTAGATGATATGTTCAATGGAGTGAAATTCAGGGATGTTTTATATGGTGCTTAATAAATTTTGAGTTCCCAATGTTATTTTCTTATGGTTGTATTTTTAGTTTCTTTTTAAGAAAAGAAAAAAATAGAATTTTTGTTATAGGGTTGGTCCCTACAAAAACAAAAATGATAAAGGAATTCACCCCTTTCCTGGGCTACATCTCCTGGTCCAACTTCCAATGTTGAGACTCTTTTATTAAGTGCTCAGATTTGTGTTTACATGGATTTACATTGCTTAGAATGTAAAATATATGTCTCCAATGGCTCCAGAACAGTAAAAAACTCCTAGTTGCGCTCTTGTTGGGCTCAATTTAGCCAAAAATTGCAGAAGTTATGCTCTCTAGAAGTTTTTTTTGCTAATTATTCTACAAACTGGATTGATCTACCATCCATCATACGAATTGCGCCTTTTCCAGAATTGCCAAGAGACAATTTGGCGTGATGCTCGCAAGATTCACATCGAATTGGGTGCAATTTGTTGCCTCATTTAAATGCCCAATAAGGATTATGGCAGAAAACCTAGGCCACATGGGGCCATGCGCCCGGGGGTTGGGGCTAACCGCCTGCCCTCATCAACATAGCCTCCAAGCTCGTCGACATTCGGTTGCGTGGAGCGTCATATAACTTGGGCTTATCCCATTTCTTCAGTGCCCAATTGTTAAACACTTTATTGTGATTTCCACTGGTCATATGGTGGGTGCTAAGACCGTGGCCTGGTCCCCAACTTTCTGCCCCATCCAAACTCTGTGCCAATCTCTCTGTTGCATTCTACCATGGTTCCATGCTATGTGTCGCGACAATAGGCTGGGCTTAACTCTATCCCCCATGATTTTTGCACTTTGATCCATTGTTGTGGTCCGGTGGTTATTTATATGGGTCCTGGAACCTTGGGCCAAGGTTAAGCCCGATCCCTCGGATCCCACCTTCCTATGGTCCCATGGGCGGTGAGGTGACAGGGGACTAGGGCCTAGCCCCAACCCATCCTTGAACATCAAATTTCATAAACTTTAAATATGATTTTGTGACTAATATGGTTAAGTCACACCCATAGCATTGTGGTAGAGAATTTTGCTATTAGTTCGGAGGTTTTTTGTTCGAATCTCCTAGAGGCCCATTAGGCCATAACATAATTTTGATAGCCCATTGGGAGGCCACATGGTTTCCCACCATTGGCCCACGTGGCTCCCACCCATTAGGCCAACAAACCACAAATTCAACCAATCAAAAATACTAAAATTTTGACCAATGCAATGATGCCACTTAGAAGCCTGCCATTGGCCCAAGAAACATAGTCAACCTACCCAGTCAGTAGTCCTGCATCCAGTTTGCAAAAGTTTTACTTGTTTGGGAAAATGATTAGAACGTGATATTGAGAGCATGCGATATCAGTTTTGAGCAATTCAAGTTGTGTTGGATTCAGGTCATTGAGATCTATGCTTTGGCATAGGTTTCGAGCACTTTTGAACACTTTGAATGTTGAGCACTTTACTGTTCCCCTGGACCACTCCTCCCAAATGAAAGCTTTTGGACCTCTAAAAGTCTATTTTCAGTCAATAAACAGATGAGGGTACAATTCCCTCACCCTTTCCTTTTCAATCCATTTGGCTTTGCTCGGATTTGTACCTTTGAGCCTCATATGAAGGTGCTTCACATTCCCTCTTCTCGAAGTTTTTGTTTTTCGGTCAAGGATAAGATCTTGCTGCAATGCTTCAAGGTTTTTAGGAGAGAAAATTTCTATTGAAAGAATCTGAACATTCTCTCCTAGGTCTTCAATCAAAGGAGACTTTCCCAATTTCAAGTTATATTCACCTTGAATATTTTCTTTGCTGATGCAAAGCCTTACTTCATCTCCAGCCTAAAAATTGTGGTCAACATGATGCTTATCATGTCTAGCCTTGTATTTCACTTGAATCTTCACCAAATACGATTGCCATCACCATGCATCATCCTTTTTCAAAACCAAACCAATAGGAAACCCAAGAGAAGATGTATTAGATCTAATGTTCCCTTTGTCAAATAGCTTCTTGATCCCTACATTCTCTAACACTGGCATCTTGTTCATACCAATATTCAATAGTGATGCATCCTGTTACAATTGAACTTCATGTTGTTTTCCTCTTTTGGGAGGCAACACATTAGATTCCTGAAACATCTTATCACATGCGTTAACAACTTCAACTAAATCAAATTTTAATCTTGCATCGCATTCTTGGAAGGGTTTTGATTTATCAACATGTTTATGTTTAATCATCAGCAATGCAAAACTATGACTAGCATTTACAAACCTCTTCATTTGTCCAACATTCACAAGAGACAAATTCAACTTCTTGCAATGTGCTCTAACAATATACTCAAATCCCATTTTTAAACAAATGATACTTGTTCTCATGGTAATGAAAGATGGCTTTCTCCCATATAAGTATGGGCTTCCCAAAACAATCTCGCATATGTCATGTGGTACCACATCAAGTTCTACCTCGTCAATCAAATTTGCAGTGATGGCAGATTTAAGTATACATTTTCTTGTCACTTGCAATTTGGCATTGTCACATACTCAACCCAAAAGATACGGTTTAGGATGAGGAATGGTTTCCAAATTTAATTTCTTGACAAAGTCTTCTAAAATGAGGTTTGCTTGTGATCCACTATCAACAAAGTATCTACTTTGTTATGTTTTTTGATGACTCTAACATGGAAAATCTCTATTCTTTCTATTTCATTTTGAGGTTCAATGGGTTTGCTAGAAGAACTAGTACTTGCAACAAAATCCTTACCTTTCAATCCCATTGCTATGATTTTTGTTACATCTCGGGAATCAAATCCAAGTTCTTGTTGTATAGTTGCATCAATCTTTTCTTTCTCCTTGTTGTTTAACTTTTTGGGTCTCATCTCAAGATGAAGTTTCCAATGATGGTCTTCATCATGGCCTTTTTTGGAACAGTGTTTACATATGAGTTTTTTTCCCTCCTTCTTGATTGAAGCATTCTTTTTATCCTTGCCTTTGAACTTCCCTTTTCCTTTGTCTCTAGACTTATCACTAGTTTCTTCAGAGACGTTCTTCCCTCTTGCTTCTAAAAGAGTTTCCTCTGCACAAACTTCATCTAGCTTTGTAAGGTTAAACATAAGAATTGTGTGTCTTGAGTGACTATGCAAACCTCTAATGTATTTTAGTAGAGTGTCTTGGGAGGAAAAATCTATACCCAAAATCAAAGCTCTTTTCCTAAATTCTTGAGTATAGCTTTGCACACTTTGACCCTTAGCTTGCCTAAAGTTTTTCCAATCCATTATAGCTTTTTGCATGTATGCTAATAGATAAAATTGTCTTCTTATTGCAACAACAAAATCATTCCAAGAGGATAAAATCTTACCATGTTTCTTCATGTCCCAAATAAGTGCTACACTTTCCAACCTAAGAGAAGCAAATCGAATTTTGGTCTCATCATCCTTGATTCTTTGTATCATGCAATACACTTCAATATGACGAATCTAATTATCTAATTTCTTAGCATTTACCTCTCCATCATACATAGGCAATTCAAACTTTATGTCAAGCTTTAACAAAGGAGTTTTACGATGTCTCTTTGGATAATTTGGAGGTGTTTGTGAAAGTGTGGAAGAAGTAGAAGAAGGTGAAGATGAAGATGAAGATGAGGATGGAGGTGAAGGTGGTGGCTTGTCACCATTTCCTCCATTCCCTTTTGGAGGTTTGTCTCCTTTTCCTCCATCTCCTTTTGGAGGTTTTGAGCTCTCTCCTTGCAACCTTGAGTTCCTCTCCTCATAAAGAAATTTTACCATTTCAGTCATTTCAAAGAAATCTTTTATGAAAGTTCTTTCATCTTCAAACATCCCTTTAGGACCTTCTTCATGTGCCATGACTAGTGAAGCTTGAGGTATGAGTGTTCTCCTTGAAACAATTTGAGATCTTGGCTCCACAATTTATCGTTCTCCTTTTAAGCTTCAACCTTGTAATCATCAGAAAACACTTACAAACAAAATCAAACCTTCAAAATAACCTTGGGCTCTCATACCAAACTGATATGTTATGCAAACTTGAAGGTGATGGAAAAAATTCCAAGTAAAATTTTATGTATTTCAAGAAATGGATCACTTTTCAAAACACATAAATAATGGTTTTCAAACTTAGTTAATAGCATAAAACAGAGACAAAATACCATATCAAAAACACATGAAAGAAAAAATGATAAAGGAGTTCACCCCTCTCCTGGGCTACATCTCCTGGTCCAGCTTCCAATGTTTGGCCTCTTTCATTAAGTGCTAAAATTTCTGTTTACATGGATTTATAGTGCTTATAATGTAAAAATTATGTCTCCAATGGCTCCAGAATAGTCAAAAACCCCCAACTCAGCTTTTGTTGGTTTCAATTTGGCCAAAAACTGAAGAAGTTATGCTCTCTAGAAGTTTTTTCTGATACTTTCTCTAAAAATTGGATTGATCTTTTCCAGAACTTCCAAGCGACAATTTCACCTGGTGCCAATGAGATTCATGTCGAATTGGGTGTAATTTTTTGCCTTGTTTAAATGTCCAATAAGATGGCAGAAAACCTGGGGCACATGGGCCATGCGCTCATGGGCTAGGGAGAAAAATTTCGGATCTACGAGGAGGTCGAAGATATTGCAGCTAGAGTTCATGATAAACTTGATCTTGAAGGGTATTTGTCTGAGAATAGGTCATGGTATTCGTCAATTTAAAGATCTGAAATATAAAGAAGAGATTTATGGGTTTTCCCCTCAAGAGGAGGGGTTTTAGTCCTAGCTTGCAGCCTATACACTGTAACATTGTTCTTACTGTTTTGGTAGTTATTTGATGTATTGCACAATGGAATGATAATGAACAAATCTAATAAGTAAAAGATAACAAAAACGGTTATCAAGTTAAGAGAATTAACATATTTATTGCCTTATTGAATTCTCAACATGGTATCAGAGCTTTGGTACTTTAAGGGCATCATGAAGATCTCCTCTATAGTGAAAAATTTCATCAATAAGATTGCAAGCCATCTGAAGAAAGGTATCAAGGAAGCATGGATTCTCTTATTCTCTTCAAACAAGGCATCAATCAATGAAAGGGATGAAGGTCTCTTTTCGGCTCTCTCTTTTACATTCCAAGATGAAGACATATGGGTAATTGATAGTGGTGCATCAAGGCACATGACTGGTCACTCCAACCAATTGAAGACCTTATCAAAAGGAAAATTCGCTTACTCTATGGAACTTGGAGACAACAAAAGCTATTCGGTGAATGGTATTGGGTCAACTTCCATAAAACTCAAGGATGGAAGCAACATCCAACTCAACAACATTCTATTTGTTCCAGGTTTGCACAAAGATTTACTTTCTATTTCAAGTTTAGAAGATAAAGGAGATAGAGTAGCCTTCATTGATGGAAAGGACTCAAACATAGATCAAGCTAAAGTTATTGGTATCCAAGAAGGAAGGCTTTATAATTAATATCTCATGTAAGCCAAGTCTTAGTTCACACTGAAATTAGTCCATGTGAACTTTGGCATCGAAGGTTTGGTCCTCTACATTTCAAAATTCTTCCAACTTTAAATTTCATAGTAGATGGAATCCTGACTCTAAAGGAAGATCATGAAGGTGTCTGCAAGGGATGTGCATTGGGAAAAAAATACCAAGAGACCATTTGGAAAAAGTACTTTGCGGACGAAAGAAACCTTGGATCTCATTCACTCTGATGTGTGTGGCCCTATTACTTTAAAATCGCTCGAAGGCCATATATATTATGTCACATTCATAGATGATCATTCAAGAAAGACCTAGGTTTGCTTAATGAAAACCAAGGATGAAGTATTTACAAGATTTCAAGAATTCAAGGCTAAAGTGGAGAACCTTGTAGAAAGAAGAATCAAAATATTGAAATTTCATAATGGAGGAGAATATACATCCAAAGAGATTATAGCATTCTATAAGGAGTCTGGGATTAAGAGGGAGTTGATAGTCCCATACAATCCTTAACAAAATGGAGTCTCGTAAAGAAAGAACTGATCCATTGATTAAAGTGCAAACAAGATCTACCTAAGTTTCTACGGGGAGTGGCAACAAAGACAGTTGTCTACATTCAAAATCAATGTCCTCACAGATCCCTAGATAACAAAACTATAGAAGAAGTGTTCACTAGGAAGAAGCCATTTGTAGATCATCTTTGAATCTTTGGGTGTCCTTTGTATATTCATATACCAAAGGGCAAAAGAAAGAAGTTGGATCCTTCCGATATGAAAGGAATATTTGTTGGGTATAGTAACCCATCAAAGGCCTATATAATATATATCAAATATGGACATCACATTGATGTTAGTTGCGATGTCATATTTGATGAGAGTATAGCATTCAAGAAGTTAAAATAATTTTCCATAAATTATGATGACGAAGAAATTCCAATATTTGAGGAGGAAGCTGACAAGGAAGGAGAAGGATCACACCATGAAGAAGAAGGGCCTAGTGAACTTGTTCAACCCGTGGTCATTCTCGAAACGAGGAAAATACCTAATTGGTTGAAATCCACACTACTTGATGCAGAAGGTCATGGGGCAACACAAGAATCATTTAGAGAAAGTAAGAGACCCAAGAAATATTTTGGGTATGTTGCATACATGGCAAAATTAATAGAAGCATAACCATCCACCTTTGAAGAGGTTGTAGAACATTGAGAATGGAAGGATGCCATGAACGAAGAGTATTAATCTATAATGAAGAATGGAGTTTGGGAGATCGTACTTAGGCCCGAAGACAAATATGTGGTTACTTCGAAGTGGATCTATAAGATCAAGCATGCAACTGATGGAAGTATAGATAAGTAAAGAACTTTTACCATTTCAGGAATTTCAAAGAAATCTTTTATGAAAGTTCTTTCATCTTCAAACATCCTTTTAGGACCTTCTTCACGTGCCATGACTAGTGAAGCTTGAGGTATGAGTGTTCTCCTTGAAACAATTTGAGATCTTGGCTCCACAAGTTATCCTTCTCCTTTTAAGCTTCAACCTTATAACCATCAGAAAACACTTGCAAACAAAATCAAACCTTCAAAATAACCTTGGGCTCTCATACCAAACTGATATGTTATGCAAACTTGAAAGTGATGGAAAAATTTGTAAGTAAAATTTTATGTATTTCAGGCAATGGATCACTTTACAAAACACATAAAATAATGGTTTTCAAACTTAGTTAACAACATAAAACAGAGACTCCAACTTCCAATGTTTGGCCTCTTTCATTAAGTGCTCAAATTCATGTTTACATGGATTTATAGTGCTTAGAATGTAAACATTATGTCTCCAATGGCTCCAAAATAGTCAAAAACCCCAAACTCGGCTTTTGTTGGTTTCAATTTGGCCAAAGACTGAAGAAGTTATGCTCTCTAGAAGTTTCTTCCGTTAATTTCTCTAAAAACTGGACTGATATGCTATCCATCCTACGAATTGTGTCTTTTCCAGAACTACCAAGCGATAATTTCCACCCAGTGCCAGCGAGATTCACGTCGAATTTGGTGTAATTTGTTGCCTTGTTTAAATGTCCAATAAGGCCTATAGTGGAAAACCTGGGCCACATGGGGCCATGCGCCCATGGGCTAGGGAGCAAAATTTCAGATCTACTAGGAGGTCGAAGATATTGCAGCTAGAGTTCACGATAAACTTGATCTTGATGGGTATTTGTTTGAGTCTAGGTCATGGTATTCGTTAATTGAAAGATCTGAAAGATAAAGAAGAGATTTACGGGTTTTCCCCTCAAGAGGAGGGGTTTTAGTCCTAACTTGCAGCCTATATATTGTATCATTGTTCTTACTGTTTTGGTAGTTGTTTGATGTATTGCACAATGGAATGATAACAAACAAATCTAATAAGTAAAGGATAACATAAATTGTTATCAAGTTAAGAGAATTAACATATTTATTGCCTTATTGAATTCTCAACTTGGTATCAAAGCTTTGATTCTCTAAGGTCATCATGAAGATCTCCTCTACAATGAACAATTTTGTCAATAAGATTGTAAGCCATCTCAAGAAAGGTATAAATGAAGCATGGAGTCTCTTATTCTCTTCAAAGAAGGCATCAATCAATGAAAGGGATGAAGGTCTCTTTTCAGATCTCTCTTTTACATTCCAAGATGAAGACATATGGGTAATTGATAGTGGTGCATCAAGGCACATGACTGGTCACTCCAACTAGTTGAAGACCTTATCAAAAGGAAAATTCGCTTACTCTATGGAACTTGGAGACAACAAAAGCTATCTGGTGAAGGGTATTGGGTCAACTTCCATAAAACTCAAGGATGGAAGCAACATCCACCTTAACAACATTCTATTTGTTCTAGGTTTGAACAAAAGTTTACTTTCTATTTCAAGTTTAGAAGATAAAGGAGATAGAGTAGCCTTCATTGTTGGAAAGGACTTAAACATAGATCAAGCTAAAGTTATTGGTATCCAAGAAGGAAGACTTTATAGATTAATATCTCTTGTAAACCAAGCCCTATTTCACACTAAGATTAGTCCATGTGAACTTTGGCATCGAAGGTTTGGTCCTCTACATTTCAAAATTATTCCAACTTTAAATTCCATAGTAGATGGAATCCTGAATCTAAAGGAAGATCATGAAGGTGTCTGCAAGGGATGTGCATTGGGAAAAAATACCAAGAGACCATTTGGAAGAAGTGATTTGTAGTCGAAAGAAACCTTGGATCTCATTTGCTCTGATGTGTGTGGCCCTATGACTTTAAAATCACTCGGAGGCCATATATATTATGTCACATTGATAGATGATCATTCAAGAAAGACCTGATTTTGCTTAATGAAAACCAAGGATGAAGTATTTACAAGATTTCAAGAATTCAAGGCTAAAGTGGAGAACCTTGCAGAAAGAAGAATCAAGATATTGAAATTTCATAATGGAGGATAATATACATCCAAAGAGATTATAGTATTCTATAAGGAGTCTGGGATTAAGAGGGAGTTGATAGTCCCATACAACCCTGAACAAAATGGAGTCTCATAAAGAAATAACCGATCCATTGATTAAAGTGCAAACAAGATCTACCTAAGTTTCTACGGGGAGAGGCAACCAAGATAGCGGTTTACATTCAAAATCGATGTCCTTACAGATCTCTAGATAACAAAACTCTAGAAGAAGTGTTCACTAGGAAGAAGCCATTTGTAGATCATCTTTGAATCTTTGGGTGTCCTTTGTATATTCATATACCAAAGGACAAAAGAAAGAAGTTGGATTCTTCTGATATGAAAGGAATATTTGTTGGGTATAGTAACTCATCAAAGGCCTATATAATCTATATGAAATATGGACATCGCATTGAAGTTAGTTGAGATGTCATATTTGATGAGAGTATAGCATTCAAGAAGTTAAAATAACTTTCCATAAATTCTGATGATGAAGAACTTCCAATATTTGAGGAGGAAGCTGACAAGGAAGGAAAAGGATCACACCATGAAGAAGAAGGGCCTAGTGAACCTGTTCAACCTGTGGTCATTCTCGAAACGAGGAAAATACCTAATTGGTTGAAATCCACACTACTTGATGTAGAAGGTCATGGGGCAACATAAGAATCATTTAAAGAAAGCAAGAGACCCAAGAAATATTATGGGTATGCTACATACATGACAAAATTAATAGAAGCATAACCATCAACCTTTGAATAGGTTGTAGAACATTGAGAATGGAAGGATGCCATGAATGAAGAGTATCAATCTATAATGAAGAATGGAGTTTGGAGTTTGGGAGATTGTACCTAGGCCTGAAGACAAATCTGTAGTCACTTCCAAGTGGATCTTTAAGATCAAGCATGCAACTGATGGAAGTATAGATAAGTAAAGAAATTTTACCATTTCAATCATTTCAAAGAAATCTTTTATGAAAGTTCTTCCATCTTCAAACATCCCTTTAGGACCTTCTTCATGTTCCACGACGGGTGAAGCTTGAGGTATGAGTGTTCTCCTTAAAAAATTTTGAGATCTTGGCTCCACAAGTTATCCTTCTCCTTTTAAGCTTCAACCTTGTAACCATCATAAAACACTTACAAACAAAACCAAACCTTCAAAATAGCCTTGGGCTCTCATACCAAACTGATATGTTATGCAAACTTGAAGGTGATGGAAAAAATTGCAAGTAAAATTTTATGTATTTCAAGCAATGGACCACTTTGCAAAACACATAAAATAATGGTTTTCAAACTTAGTTAACAACATAAAACAGAGACAAAATACCATATCAGAAACACATGATAGCAAAAATGATAAAGGAGTTCACCCCTCTCCTAGGCTACATCTACTGGTCCAGCTTCCAATGTTTGGCCTCTTTCATTCAGTGCTCAAATTTGTGTTTACATGGATTTATAGTGCTTAGAATGTAAAAATTATGTCTCCAATGGCTCCAAAATAGTTAAAAACCCCCAACTCGGCTTTGTTGGTTTCAATTTGGCCAAAAACTGAAGAAGTTATGCTCTCTAGAAGTTTTTTCTATTAGTTCCTCTAAAAACTGGACTGATCTGCTATCCATCCTACGAATTTTGTCTTTTCCAGAACTGTCAAGCGATTTCATAGGGTTCTAGCGAGATTCACGTCAAATTGGGTGTAATTTGTTGCCTTGTTTAAATGTCCAATAAGGCCTATAGCGGAAAACCTGGGCCACATGGGGCCATGCCCCCGTGGGCTAGGGAGCAAAATTTTGGATCTACTAGGAGGTCGAAGATATTGCAGCTAGAGTTCATGACAAACTTGATATTGAAGGGTATTTGTCTGAGTCTAGGTCATGGTACTCATCAATTGAAAGATTTGAAAGATAAAGAAGAGATTTACGGATTTTCCCCTTAAGAAGAGGGCTTTTACTCCTGGCTTGCAGCCTATATACTGTATGACTGTTCTTACTGTTTTGGTAGTTGTTTGATGTATTGCACAGTGGAATGATAACGAACAAATCTAATATCAAGTTAAGAGAATTAACACATTTATTGCCTTATTGAATTCTCAACATGGTATCAGAGCTTTGGTTCTCTAAGGGTATCATGAATATCTCCTCTACAATGAACAATTTCATCAATAATATTGTGAGCCATCTCAAGAAAGGTATCAAGGAAGCATGGAATCCCTTATTCTCTTCAAAGAAGGCATCAATCAATGAAAGAGATGAAGGTCTCTTTTCGACTCTCTCTTTTACATTCCAAGATGAAGACATATGAGTAATTAATAGTGGTGCATCAAGGCAGATGACTGGTCACTCCAACCAGTTCAAGACCTTATCAAAAGGAAAATTCGCTTACTATGTAGAACTTGGAGACAATAAAAGCTATCCAGTGAAGGGTATTGGATCAACTTCCATAAAACTCAAGGATGGAAGCAACATCCACCTCAACAACATTCTATTTGTTCCAGGTTTGCACAAAAATTTACTTTCTATTTCAAGTTTAGAAGATAAAGGAGATAGAATAGCCTTCATTGATGGCAAGGACTCAAACATAGATCAATCTAAAGTTATTGGAATCCAAGAAGGAAGGCTTTATACATTAATATCTCCTGTAAACCAAGTCCTAGTTCACATTGAGATTAGTCCATGTGACTTTGGCATCGAAGGTTTGGTCCTCTACATTTCAAAATTCTTCCAACTTTAAATTCCATAGTAGATGGAATCCTAAATCTAAAGGAAGATCATGAAGGTGTCTGCAAGGGATGTGCATTGGGAAAAAATACCAAGAGACCATTTGGAAGAAGTGCTTCACGGTCGGAAGAAATCTTGGATCTCATTTTCTCTGATGTGTGCAGCTCTATGACTCTAAAATCACTCGGAGGCCATCTATATTATGTCACATTCATAGATGATCATTCAAGAAAGACCTAGGTTTGCTTAAGGAAAACCAAGGATGAAGTATTTACAAGATTTCAAGAATTCAAGTCTAAAGTGGAGAACCTTGCAGAAAGAAGAATCAAGATATTGAGATTTCATAATGGAGGAGAATATACATCCAAAGAAATTATAGCATTCTATAAGGAGTCTAGGATTAAGACGGAGTCGATAGTGCCATACAGTCTCGAACAAATGGAGTTTCATAAATAAAGAACCGATCCATTGATTAAAGTGCAAAAAAGATCTACCTAAGTTTCTTTTGGGAGAGGCAACCAAGACAACGATCTACATTCAAAACTAATGCCCTCACAGATCTCTAGATAACAAAACTTTGGAAGAAGTGTTCACTAGGAAGAAGCCATTTGTAGATCATCTCCGAATCTTTGGGTGTCCTGTGTATATTCATATATCAAAGGACAAGAAATAAGTTGGATCCTTCCGATATGAAAGGAATATTTGTTGGGTATAGTAACTCATCAAAGGCCTATATAATCTATATGAAATATGGAAATCACATTTATGTTAGTTGCGATGTCATATTTGATGAGAGTATAGCATTCAAGAAGTTAAAATAACTTTCCATAGATTCTAATGACAAAGAACTTCCAATATTTGAGGAGGAAGCTAACAAGAAAGGAGAAGGATCACACCATGAAGAAGAGGGACCTAGTGAACCTGTTCAACCCGTGGTCATTCTCGAAACAAGGAAAATACCTAATTGGTTGAAATCCACACTACTTGATGTAGAAGGTCATGGGGCAACACAAGAATCATTTAGATAATGTAAGAGACCCAAGAAATATTTTGGGTATGTTGCATACATGAAAAACTTAATAGAAGCATAACCATCCACCTTTGAAGAGGTTGTAGAACATTGAGAATGGAAGGATGCCATGAATGAAGAGTATCAATCTATAATGAAGAATGGAGTTTGGGAGATCGTACCTAGGCCTGAAGACAAATCTATGGTTACTTCGAAGTGGATCTATAAGATCAAGCATGCAATCAATGGAAGTATAGATAAGTATAAAGAAACATTTGTGGCTAGAGGGTTCTCTCAACTTTGAAGGCATCGACTATGAAGAAACATTTTCTCCAATAGCAAAATATACAACGATTCGATCATTAGTCTCTCTAGCAGCATCGATGGGATGGAACATCTACCAAATGGATGTCAAGGCCATGTTTCTAAATGGCATTATAGATGAACAAGTCTATATAAAACAACGCTTGGGATTTGAATTTAAATATAGGAAGGCATATGTTTGTAGAATTGAGAAATCATTATATGGCTTCAAGCAAGCACCTAGGGCATTGTATGCTAGAATGGATGCATACCTACAGAGCATAGGCTTCACAAAAAGTTATGTCGACTTGAACCTTTATATTAAGGTTGTAAACAATGAACCTGTAATTATTCTTCTATATGTAGATGATCTTCTCTTGATATGTGTTGAAGGTCGAATTGAAGAATGTAATAAGCAACTAGAAACAGAATTTGACATGAAGGATCTTGGGTTGATGCATTACTATTTGGGACTAGAAGTCTGGCAAGGACCAAATGAAATCTATTCAGGTCAAGGAAAGTATTTTATCGAGATTCTAAAGAAGTTAGACATGATGGACTGCAAACCTATGACCACTCCAATGGTCACAAACTTGAAGAGACTGGGGAGTTTTGAATCAAGCCTCGTGGAGCCGAAGCATGATCATTGGATAACATCAAATCATATTTTGAGAATATCTGTGAGGAATCATTAACTACTGTTTGAAATATGATAGAAGGAATGATGTCCAATTGGTTGGGTATACAGAATCCGATTGGGGAGGCAATGAATAGGATGGAGGAAGCACTACTAGAGGATGTTACAATTTAGTATCCTCTGTGGTCTCATGGATGAGAAGAAACCAAGACATTATTGCTTTGATTAGTGTTAAGGCTGAACATGTTGCTGCATGTGAAGTGAGCAGGGAAGAAATATGGTTAAGGAAGTTGTTATCCAACTTGTTTGAAGGACCAATGAACCATACAATGATACTTTGTGATAGCACCAGTTGTATTCATTTGTTTGAGGGTCTAGTGTTTCATGGAAAGACAAATCATATCAACAACAAGTATTGCTATATTCGAGAGCTAGTACAAAATTGCTTGTTACAGCTACGGTATATCTCCACTGATGAATAGGTAGCTGACATATTGACGAAATCACTTCCAAACAAGAAGCTTGTAGACTTAAGGGACAAGCTTGGTTTGGTGGATTTGTCCTCCCTAATTGAGAGGGAGAGACAGACACTACATTCTTTTCTTCACTTGGGAAGAAAGAATGGAGGATCGGGTAACCATCTGGAATTCGATACTCTTTAAGAATGTGGTAGGGCATTCAAGACAAGAGTATCCATGGATCGATATTCTTTGAGGATTATCTAACCAAGATAAGAATAATCCAATGGGAGGTAATACTCTGTGAACACCCAAGTGGGGTATGTACCAAGGGAGACAATGATGATGGTGCCTATACATCATTGGTCTCGCCAACATTGTGCTCCGATCTTGTGGAGAGATAGAGTTGCGATTAAGGGCCTTGCTATGTAACAATGTTGGTTAATATGATGCTAGACAAATAGGTTACCAATCCAAATCTTCTTATGAGATATATTCAGATAGAGAATGACCATGTACCTCTTATGAATACCTCCCTAATTAAGAGGGAGTGTTGAAAAATGTGTAACTAGGTTCAGTCTTCATAAGTATGAAATGTTCTTGTAAATATAAAATGAAAATGAAATTATTATTATTATGCTCAAGTTCTTTTATTTTATAGGTCAAGCACCCATTGAGTGCTTCTAGGGTTTGTCCTAGGTATAAGAGTCATTGTCATACATTGAAGACCCTATGGGCACATTGTAAATTGTAAACAAAAAAATATTTTGTCTTTAAAGTGTCAAAATACCTCCAAGGTCAAGTCGTCCTAATGAGTTGTCAAGTTGGCCTACATGAAGAGCCATGTCCACCCTTGAAGAATCATATATATCAGAGGAACTCATCCTCCATTTGGAACACTCACTCACTCATCTCTTATGCAAAGAATAAGAATTCAAGAAGGAAGTTCGAAGAAGTCGAAGTTTCTGGGCCTTATTCATTCTTCTCGGAAGATTGAAGTTAGGGTTTTCTACGCTAGATCTTCTAGGGTTTGATTTTGGAAGGAGAAGGGAAGGGAAGGCAAGTGAAGGTCTCTTAGGGCATCCTACTAGCCCTAGGACTCAATTCAGGGCAAGCGAAGTCAAGAGGAAGGCTATTAGAGGGAGATCGAAGTCTCCTAGAGGAGCAACAATAGTTGCAGTAGTTGCTAGGGAGCAGAATTTTGGATCTACTGGGAGGTCAAAGATATTGCAGTTGGAGGTCACGATAAACTTGATCTTGAAGGGTATTTGCCTGAGTCTAGGTCATGGTATTCATCAATTGAAAGATCTAAAAGATAAAGAAGATAATTATGGGTTTTCCCCTTAAGAGGAGGGGTTTTGACCCTGGCTTGAAGCCTATATACTATGTCGTTAATCATACTGTTTTGGTAGTTGTTTGATGTATTTCACATTAGAATAATAACAAAAAAATCTAATAAGTAAAAAGTAACACAAATTGTTATCAAGTTAAGAGAATTAACATATTCATTTCCCTATTGAATTATCAACGCATTTGATATTGGTTTTGAGCGATTCAAGTTGTGTTGGATTCAGGTTGTCAAGACATACGCTTTGGCACAGGTTTCAAGCACTTTTGAACACTTTGAATTTTGAACACTTTACTGATCCCTTGGATCATATAGAAACCTTCATAATCATCATTTATACATCATTTTCTCATACTCCATATGTACATTTCCCATCTAAGCTATAAAAGGTTACATAGAGGTAATAAGTTCATTCTTCTACATATTTATATGTTTTTCTTTGTAAAAAAAGACTAATATGTAAGTATTGTAGAAATTGATAGTTTATGTAGTTCCTCTGTTAAACCATAACAAAATCTAAGGTTAGTATAGCTCCTGAAGTAATGAATTCAAGCGAAGCACATAGACGAGTGGCAAGAGGCTACATTACGGTGATCCACCCATCTAACGCATCAAAGAAGTGATTAAGTCGTAGTTTTTTCAAAGTCAAAGTTGTACCAAAATTATTACATGGAAACATATTCAGTATTAGGTGAGTGTGATATCTCCATAGATCAAACATGTTGAAGAATAACACATTGATAGGCTACATGTTCATATGCATTTGCCAAGTTACAAGTGAGGCATCGGGATTAAATCTAAAAGTTAGTAATCAAATACTTAGCCATCATCCTTATTTTGATCTGTAGCATTTAATTATTTCAAAACCATATAAATTGAGCTCATGGTCAGAGTGAAGGAGAAGATAGATAGAGACTTGAGTTTCAATTAATGTTTCCATTATTCTCTTTGATACAATTCTAGACAATTGATCATTTTTCTTTCATTACACATCCATGAATAATTGATATCATTTAGAGTAGGTTCTGTTGGGCATTGGATAATCCAGCGCTCCCCATGTGTTCCGTGACATGGCTTAACTACCTCTCATGGTTTCGTTAACTCTGGCGATGCGTCCGTTTATTAACACCTGCGGGTTTTTGTGTAATGACAATCGTGATTCCAACAAGTGGTATCAGAGCCAAAGGTCTCGACTTCGAACCACACCTAGCTTGCACTAGGGGGGAGATTGTTAGGCATTAGATAATCCAATGCTCTCCATGTGTGTCGCGACATGGCTTAACCGCCTCTCGTGGATCCGTTAACTCTAGCGATGCATTTGTTTCTAACACCTGTGGATTTTGGTGTAACGACAATCGTGATTCCAACAAGTTATGTATTTTTCTAAGCTTTGCGCGATCACCTAGAGGGGACCCTTGTGGATGTATGACATTGTCTATAGTATACATTTCTCACTAATTTGCAATTCATAATTTCTATGTAAATTCGATACTTTGTTTTGTTACATAAATGTTTTAAGTATTTTGCTTCTATTTCTAATTATTATTCTATGCTTTTCAAGATTATAGACATGGACTTGGAAAACTAAAAAGATTACATTTAGAGCACTTTCATTCATGCATTGAAGGATTTCGTTAAACTAGTTTTTTCAGTTCATGTCCATGCTCGTCTAAATCGAGATTTACAAAGCTTCTATATGTTAATTTTATATTATTTCATCATAGATAAATTTCACTGCTTTTGTAGACTAAATTTACTTGCTTTCCTGGGATAAATTTATATGCTTTCATATATTAGTTTTATAAGCTTTCTTAGATTAAAATTCAATGTTTTCGTAGACTAGAGTTACTTGCTTTCTAAATTAAGAGTATTTCCTTTCATAGAAAAAATTTGAATGCTTTCTTAGAGTAAATTCCATGCTTTCATGAGATAGATTTCTTTGTTTTCTTAGAGTAGATTTCCTTATTTTCACAAGTTAGATTTCTATGCTTTCTTAGAGTAAAACTTCCATGCTTTCATAGATTATATTTATATGGTTTCGCGGATTAAACTTTCATGTTTCCCTAAAAATGATTTATACATTTTCGTAGACTAAATTTATATGCTTTCATAAATTAAACTTTCATGCTTTCCCATAATGAATTTATATGCTTTCATAAATTAGATTTATATGTTTTTCGTAAGATAAATTTATTTGTTTTCCTAGATTCAATTCCAATGCTTTCATAGAATAAGTATTAATTTGCTTCCTTAAATTAATATTCCTATTGTCTTCATAAAGCAATGGTTTATTTCATGTCAACTTGTTTCTAGTAGAGTTGAAAGCTAAATCCCTAGGATATACTTTGTTGTATACTTCATAAGTTTGCGTACTTGAATTGAGAATTTAATGTAACAAAATTTAAAGCGTAATTAAATTGACCGACAAGAGGTAGAGGAACCCCATCCATACAAAAATGTTGTCGCCTTTCGTGTTATGGTCGTAGCCATGTCTACAACCTCAAAAATCCAAGCAACTTTATTTGTGAAATAAGTAAATAAAAACCCTAAAATTCTTATTCCATGAACAAGCTCTCATCAAATGGCACTAGAGATAGAGAAAAGAGGGAATATAAATTAATCTACTCGGGTGTGGTTTCCCCCAAGGTCAATGGCAATTTGGATTAGGCAAAAATGGAAAGTTCACATCAAAGGTTGGTTGATATACTTCTTTTATGATTAAAGCTATTACAACCTTCTATTATAATCCAAAGAGGACAAGGAATTAATCTTTAGAAGCATGCCTTATCCCGTGGAGACTAGAAGAATGTAATTAAACGTGTGATCTCCCAAATTTAACCTTTAAAATGATAGTCCATCTATTCTTCCAAGTTGAGTAAGGCTTTCTTACCTTCCTTTCAACTGTTAAAATGAAAAAACCCTAAGATTCTTTAGCAATAGCATTGGAAGATATATAAATAAAGCCATACCAAAAGAAGGAATGGTCACCTACACTAGGATTTGAATAGAACTTGATTTTGAAAAATATATTCTCTAAGCATCCCTTCTAACCTCAAACAATGTAAACACGAACAACATTTGGACCACAAACAGGTTCCCTTCATACATAAAGACTCCCATGAATATGACCACTTTGCAAAAAAATGCAATAAGGAAGCACAACCAACACATCCAATGCAAGAAAAACTAAGCAATGATAAACATTAAAAATAAATATGAACCCCAAGCAAATAACATTATCAAAGAACCCAAAATTAAATCCTTATACATTGGGATGAGGGAAAGCTCATGATCCTAGGCTTGAAATCATCCCTAACAACAAGTATAACAAAAGTTGAATGTTATGGCCTATCTATTAATGGAATGCCAAGAAAATGTCCAACTAAAAGCCCATCACCAAAGTCAAGAAAATACACATTTTTTTCATGGAAAATCCATCATAAATTTAGAAGCAAGGTTAAGGTCCTATAATCCTATCTACTCTAAACCTATCTTCCCAAAAATAACTAAGTCTTATGTACTAGAAATTCCTAAATAAAGTATAGAAATGGAAAATATTATGGGATATGAGGAGCCCCTAACAGATAGGGAGGAGACTAAAGTGTGGAATACAAAAAATCCAATAGTGGGCGCAAGAATGTGAATAAGGAAAAAATCTCAACCATAGGAAGCCATGGAAAAAGGGAAGGAAGACTCAAGGGAGAGACTACAAAGGAAATTTCGAAGGGACATAGCCAAAATAGTCACAGAAGAAGCCGCGACTAAGGATACAAGTCTATGTACGCAATCAACACTGATAAGAATATAATTATGGGCTCTCGGATAATATGAAACTTAGGTGCTTCAACACCATCACAAGGTGACGTTAACAAAAGTCTCAATAAATAATGGAAATTATCTCCTAAAACTATAAAGGGTCGGGGAGCAAGTTTAAAGAGAATAAGTTGAGGGATTTCACTCAAACAAAAAAGCTCGAAATATTCATATTATAATAGATGAAGTTGGAGGATTTATAAGTATATGATCAAGAAAAAGGTAATGGAAGGTTAATGAAGGCCCTACTATATGGAACAACTCTACCCTGGAGTTGGTAAATACCTTCAATACCTATCATTAGATACTTAAGAGCTTTATTCTTATTTAGTTAAGAAAGAAGTTTAATTTGGTTAATGTTTACTTGACAATGGCCTATGGAGTAATATGGTTAGGTTGGGACTCATTTGTTCCCTTTCAAAATTAAGAAGAATCATACATAACAAGAGGTGACTTTGATGTCACTCAGAATAACAAGGAGAAAATGGGGGATAAAATTATAACGAAACATTTCTTTAAAATCAAGAAGACTTGATGGCTAAATTGGATGTTATGGATATTAAACCCTCCAAAGATAAGTTTACTTGGTCTAGTAAACGGATTGGGCTAGGTCACATAGCAGTAAGACTTGATTGGTCTTTGGTGCATAGTGATATTTTATCTCAAGACTTCCTATCTATTAAAAAATTATTCCCTTTTTCATTTTTAATCATAAACCAATCCTTCCATTTCTCAAGGTATCACCTAATGTCATCCCCCTTTATTTTAGATTTAACTCCTTGTGGTTACAAGATAAAAAGGCATTGGAAATTATCGATAAGGATTAGTGTATGTGAATTTTGGGCTCCCTTGTCTACATTTGTGAAAAATATGAAATTATTGAAAGAGGTACTTAAATATTGGGTTAAACACTCATATCTACCCTCTTATTCAAAAAGGATTCTCTCCTGTCTCAACTCGATTTGGTTGAAGGTCGAGTTGAAAAGGGTTAAGTGATGGACATTTTATAATAGAGAAAAAGTAAAATATGCCAAAATTTGCATAAGACGCTAAAAGTGGAGGAAGAAACTTGGAGACTTGATAGAAGGAGCCTTTTGTTAAAATCAAGGGATTTCAACACTGTATTCTTTCATCGTCAAGCCAAAGAAAGAAGGAAAATGAATAATGTCAAAGAAATCACCTTGGAGGATAGTTGTAAGGCCATGAATTTTCAGGAAAAAAAATTGTACCCAAAATGTTTTCTAAAATCTATACTCAAAGCAAGAGGGAGTAGCATTAGAGTCACAATTGATCTGTTATGCAACACCCATTCATAGGTCTTTGTCAAAGACAATGAAAACCTCTTGGAACAAATTCAGATTTCAAAATTCATTAAAGCAGTTTCGAATTTAGATTTGAGCAGTGCACCAAGTATAGATGGTTTCATCATCCATTTTTATTAGGCATGTTGGTATTTTATCAAATATGACCTAATTCAAATGTTAATTTAAGAATTGTACAAGCTAGGAGGAAACACAAAATCTTCTTCCCTGACTTTGATCCCAAAGGAGGCAAATCAATCTTCATTTGCCAAATTTCATGCCATATTTTTGTGCAATGCATCCTACAAAATAATGATGAAGATAATGTCAAATATACTTAGAAAGGTGCTCCCAAAGATAATCTAGAACAATCAAAGAGGCTTATGTGGAAAATAAAGATATTACATAATATTATTATAGTCCAAGAGATGATTCACACCAATGGAGCAAATAAGGAGAAAGCCATAATATCAAAATTGGCATAGAAAATACCTCTTGTCAAATGAGGCATTCTTTAGTTTTGATATCATTTATGATTTTGGCTACAATCACTTTGTTATTGGAAGGATTGTTGCATGTATTAGCACACGCTGGATTGCCCCACTAGGAATGGTAGGCCAAATCCTTTCTTTTACATTAGTATAGGGATTAGGGAAGGTTTCCTTCTCTCCCCTTTGTTATATAATATAAAGGCCAAGGCTTTGAGTAGAAAGCTAGAATATGAAAGATTAATAAGCAAACTCCCAGGGATAAATGTTATAAGAGGCATAAAGAGTATAAATCATATGCAATTTGGAGATGATATCATTTTGTTTGGGGAAGCTTCCATTACTATGGATTTAAGGTCTAAGTTAGTGCTAAATGCTTTCATTAATGCTTTAGCAAGAAAACTAAACAAGAAAAATAATCAAATCTTTGGATCGAAAGTAAGCTTACAACTCCTTCAATGCATTTCCAAAATCACGCAATTTCCCTATTAAGATTAGTGGACCTTCTTTAAGTATATTTCTATGCCTCTTTCATTAAACAATCTCTTAGCCCACTCTTGGAAAAGAATATTGGAGAGAATCAAAGAAAATATTTAGTAGTGGGGCACTGAGTGGTTGAATCCAACTAGACATGTCATTCTTATCAAATTTGTTCCTTCTACCTTAGCTGTCTTCTAGTGTTTAGTAATGTTAGAACTAATTGGAGTTATGCAAGGAATTGCCAAATATTTGCATAGGTTTTTATGGAAAGGATGGAATTAGACACTAATATATTCCACTTAGTTACTTCATCAGTGGTATGAGCTCATAAGGATAGAGGGGGCCTAAGCACAATATATATTGTTCTTCTTAACATGGCTTTGGAGGGGAAATTGGTCAAGAAATTAATGATTTTGAAAGCTAAGTGGTTGAAAAAGGCTATATGGAAGAAATAACTCAAGATGACAAGGAAAATATGTATGGAAGGGAAAATGGACAATCATAGGGGATCACACATTTAGATATTAATTAAAGTTGCAATCACCTTAATTTGAGCAAAACTATATTGGGTTTCAAGAAATGGTAAAGACATAACCATATGGTGCGACAATATAATGGGACAATAGCCTTTAGGGATCACTCGTAATTTTCACCCTTCAAGAGTTGGCCAAATGAAAGAAAAAATGCACACTTTTTGATACGTCCATTTAGTCCATATGAGATTTGTTGGATTGGAAATTTGATGAACCTCCACCTCCCTTGTGCCCTCCCTTCTCTAACTTCCCTTCTTAAAGGTTGCATGTTTCGAAAAATTAGGATATCAAATAAATGTAGATGGATCGTTTGAGATTTTCTATCAAAGTTGGGTATATTCGCCAACTACAAACTCTCCCATCACCCCAATAAACTACAATTTGAGATAAGGTATGGTTTCCTAAAGATCTACCAAAAACTAATGTATTTTTCTAACTACTTGTGCACAAAAGAATACTAACAACTACTAACCTCCAAAAATGAGGGATCCAAGGCACAAACTAGCACATGTTGTGTAGGAAGGCAAAGGAATCTAGCAGACAACTATTTATGAATCTCGCAGAAAACTATTTATGGAATGTATTTTTGAATTATCAGTTTGGAAAAATGTATTTTCAAGTTTATCCCATAAATTCTATAGGTAAACATGCTAGAATGGGGTATTTAATGGCTAGACTAGATCATATAGGGGGTCCTTCAAATATAGGCAACTCTTTAGATGGATATGGGCAAGTTCGATTTTTATTATTATCATGGGAATTATGATATTTATTAATGCTTAGAACGTCCATCCTCAGTGGTAAATAAAGAAAAAAGGTCTCATGATGGATACGTTGTGAATAAAGGAAATAAGAAAACTCTTGACAAAGAAGTAATGGAATGCATCAGACAAGTTAGAACAATCCGTTGATAGTGCTGGAAATCCGTCAACCAAGGGTTAGCTAACTAGGAATTAGTTCGAGAGTTAGATAGGTTTGATTGTAAGCCTACAGGTAGGTAGGAAAACAGAGGCCACTCATTAGAAAATCAGGCCAGAGAGAGAGACTCTTGATGTAAATATTTAATTATCAATACGGAGAATTCAATTCCTGAATTGTGTGAAAACTAGAGTTTCTGCATGGTATATGTATGTAGGTGGAGTTTGGGTAGAACACAGAGTAGTGTGGAGGATGAAGCATCATGTTGGATTGCTTGAATCCACTTGAAGGATCACAGTCGAGATTCAGGAATGACAATGATTAAGCTCAGAAGAGAGTTGTGTGGCAGAACAACTGAAGACCAAAACCCTGGAAGAAACCTGAAACCACAAAAGAACACTGAAGAAATGGCATAAAAATGAAGTAAAGGGAAGGACGAAGAAATGAGGTGATGATGCACAAGAGTCATTGGATCTATAAGATCAACGAACGAGGTTGAAGGCGATGGGCGACCAAGATTAAGTCGCGCAACATAAAGTAAAAGAGATGAACGGTGGAGATTAAACCCAAGTGCTAGCGGAATAGAAGAGCGGTTTCATTAGGCGGAAGTGGGTTTCGCGTGGCATGAAAACCGTAAGTGGTTTCCCTAAAACAGACCTGATGAGTTTTATGAACCATATCTTAATTAGTTGAAGTCCGCAGGTGATCAGGACCGTACGTTGAATCCGAGATCAGGCGGATATCGCATGCTAAGCAAGTAAGGAGGATCTTTGAAAAACGGACCCGATGAGCTTTTATTCAACGAGATTAAATCTTGTTGAGATCCGGTGATCAGGATCGTCCGTTGGTGGACTGATTGGATGGATATCACGTGGAGAAGGTGTGTGCAGGTTAATACTCTGAGTAGACCTGATAAGGTTATGGACTGGAGTTAAGTTTGTTTGAGTTCCGGAGGATGAATGGAGATCGCGCAACAACTATTGATTTGATGGAGTGAAATCAATGGTGGAGGCTAAATGTGATAAAGGTGAGAGTCGGAAAATGTGCAAAGGTCGTGGATTGGCAGAAAGGTAAGGTTAAGTGAGTTATGTGTATTTCTATTATACTAGTTATAATAGAAATAAAGGAATTAAATGTGCTTTGGGTTAAGTCGGGATTAACCAAAGTCCTAGACCAAGGTTTGGGTTGTGTTGTGGCCTGGAACAACTCCCCCTTTTTATTTAGTATTAATGATAAAACTAAATAAATGGGGACCCTTCTAAAAAAATAAAAAAACTAGCACTTATAATTCCCTTCGAATAAAACACATTATCATAAACTTAGGAAAAACATCTACAAAACCTAAAATCTTAAAGTTTTATGGTAAGTTTCAAATAAAATCGTTCTCCTAATAATAAACATCGCATCGCAAAAGGGTAATGGAGGATATCATATAAACAAACTCTCGAAATTGCGAAAACGCGATAATGCGAGATTGCACGCCTTACAGATTCATCACACATTGTAGATGTCATATGTTGCAAGCACCACCTAAGATAAAACATCCTGATCCTGCTATATGCAATAAATCATCTTGCAAATCGCATCTCACAGTCGCATAAAGAAATAAATGATTAATAACAAAAAGGATTAGCGATATGGCAATCTGCGATATTGCGAAGCAAATCGCAAAATCGCTTTACTGCAGATCAACAGAGCTCATTGTTCAATGAAATATTTCTCATAATCTGATACCGAGTTACGGTCTTTAATGTCAACTTAATGGTTTATTGATGATCATTTATGAGAAAAGATTTAGATCTGATCAAAAGGTTGTTTCACGTAGGGTAATATATTTGATATGATTTCAAAATTAAGAGCTTTCCCGTCACTTTATCACTTACCATTATTCTTTCCTTACTTGTAAATTTGCAGGAGCGGCAAGCAGAATAATATACAGATCAATGTACAGAACGTAATGGGGAAGAAGGGAAAAGCTTCGGCTGCTGAGAAAACAGAGGTGACGCCCTTATTCACAGACACCACCTGTACCAGAGAAGCCGACATATCCACTTGGGAAGACATGTACAGTCTGCTGGAAGAAGAAAACCCCAGAGTTATGGAAGTTATAGTTACAACAGACGCCCACGACTCATTTGAAACATCACTTACTGAACTTGCATGCTCATTCCTGCAATTCATAGCAGCAAGGCCTAAAATATTTCCCCATACAGACATGGTCAAGTGGGTATTGGACAACGCTGATATAGCAGACATGCAATTCAAGTCTCAGAGCCAGGAGCTTATTGGGTCATTCACACACAATATTTAAGACTTATGTATCATTTACTAGAGCCGCAGGGAAGCTACAACAAGCAGTTCGTGGAGAAGTTCACCAAAGAAAACGAAGAATTCGCGGAATGCACCAAGAATTGGTCGGCAAAGGAAGAGACGAAAGAGGACAAACATGGTATGTACAGTACTGGTTCCCTCTCCTCCCTGTATTGTTTTGTTGCTGCTATGCTATGTAGGCTATTGGAAGCCCTGACATCAACAAGTTTTCATCTGAGTGGCTACCCCTATTAGATGTGGCCACTAACGCCACTATTATGGGTTGGGCCCAGATATTGTTTGATAATTTAGCCTTGGCTATTTGGAACTACCGGTCTAAAAGAACTCCCTCTCAGAGGGTTTATCCTCCTTTCTTTTTGGTTGCTTATTCATGGATGCAATTTGTTTTCTTTCTAGATTTCCTCTAATGGGTTGGAAGTGGACTATACAGAATCCCTTGTCCATTCACGTCTACCATAAGGAATTGTGGGATTCCAAGTTTATCCCATATTTTTACAGAATTTGTCATGGAGTTATGTTACCTCTTCACAGAATGTTGTATAATAAAGACGCCCCAAGATTTTCCCCGAAGCTGAAGTTGATATTCTCCCTGTCGGAAGATGGTTTGGAGAAGATTTTTTCACTTACATCAGAGTATTTGGAAGCATTTCTTCCCCTCATGTGCTACCCTTGTATGTTCCTGATAAGTTATTGGCCCGTGAAATCGCCTACCAGACCTGCAGGGTTGGAGGAATGAGCAAAGAATTGAAAGACAAGAAGAAGGCCGTCTAGCCGCAATTCTCGTTGGCCTGCGGGGCCTTTTCACTATTTGATTTAGGTCATGCTTTCACAGAAGTAGACAACATGCTCAGTCTATGACTGTTTAAATTTCTAGGGAGACAATTCGATCCTTTTGATGTAATTAAGAATTTTACTATGGTTGTCAAAATAAAGGTACTCACTAAAGAAGATGATCTCTTTGATGACATCTTCCAACAGAAGAACGCACTGAAAGACATTTTGCACATGGCCCAAATTCAATTTGGCCTAGCGGAATTCCAAGAATTCAAACTCTACAGAGAGGAAATTAGCAAACATCCCATTGGATAAGCTGCGCTCGGAACCAATAAGGGAGCCAACTCCCAACATCAATTTAAGTGGAAGCTCGGGTACAGACAAGTCCAGATCTAAGTCTGGAAAAGAATCACCAGAACGCTCTAAACGGTCCAAAAGTGACCATAATAAAAGTGAAGGGCCTCTTAGGGATATTGCCCAATCTAAAGAGCACACAGAGCAACAAGTTTTGTCAACACCACAGGTGAAGGTTCCCGCTCCCCTCATCCAGCCACCAAAGCCAGTGAGAACTGAGCTGGATAAAGAGTGGGAAACATTTAATGAATTGATCAATACAGAGGAGCAAACCATGAAGACACCTGAGAATACAGTGCAAACAATGACAGATATAGCCATTGAAACAGTCGTCAATGCTCTAGAAACAGAGCATTATTCCATGGCCCTATCATCTGAAATCATGTTGAAGATAGAGGAGATTCCTCCTCTAGATGTATTTTATAGTCCGTAGCACAAAGCAGTGGTAAGAAGACAAAGAAATAAATGAAAATTAGACAGCGTGCTCTCACCTGAGGTAGATTAGCCAGATGTCTTTTGGCGAGACCCTACCACTGAACCTACAGAAAATTTGACTAAGTTATCCTAGATCGCAGGAGCCTATGCTTCTACTACTATCGATAAAGCGTCTGAGGTACAACTATTGCTTAAAGATAAAGAGGAAAATATCCTAGTTTTGCAACAACAGTTACAGCAGGCTAGCGCCAACTGAGAAGCGGAAGAGAAATTAGAAAAATTACAACAGGACTTTCAACAGATGCAGCTGGGGTATCAGAGCAATTTGACCGAAAAGGAACATCAATTACAGGCCATGTTAGAAATGCATAAAGACGACCCCAAAGTCACAGAATTTGTCTCAGAAGCCCTTGCCTTTAATGACCAACTCTTGCAACAGCAAGAGACACTTTGCAAAAGAATATCACAATGGAGCTCTCATTGCGAGATGAGTGATAAAATTACAAGTCAAGTCGTGGACTTGAAACTTGATTACGATTTAATTGA
Source organism: Pinus taeda (assembly GCA_000404065.3). Lineage (NCBI taxonomy): Eukaryota > Viridiplantae > Streptophyta > Pinopsida > Pinales > Pinaceae > Pinus > Pinus taeda. The sequence goes on from APFE030804750.1 coordinate 69,573, forward strand.
TAAGAAAATTTATGATTATTTGTTTTAGCAGGAATCGGAGGAAGGGAAGAAAGCAGGCTTGCTCAAAATCAATGAAGCCCACAAAGAAATTTTGTTCAATAAATGGGATGCACAGATTAAAAGGGCAGAAGAAGCAGCAGAAGAAGCAGTGACAGTGTGAGCAATGTCACTGACTGTGTCAATGAAAATCTGCATAGAGCAAACCTAATATCAGAAATTGCTCCGGGATTTCTCCCAAAGGCACAACAACTGCAGACAAGCTAGAGACAAAAAGTTGAAGAAAAGGCAGAGTTAATTAAGAAGTTAACCAAGTTGAATTGGGACACTTACTCGCAATACTTGGTTAAACCGCATAGTCAATGCATGACTCTGAAATGCCTTACAAATTCTGCTAAAAAGATAGCGCCAGCACTTGCTGATTCTGTTTTCATAGGACAACTAAAATCGGAGGTCGGCCAATCGATGCTCCTTAAGCCGATGCTAAATGCTTGCGATCTCAAAGAACAAATGCATAATTAATTTTCAAATACAATTTTAGTTTAATTTTTTATTTATTTTTGCCTTAGATGAGGATGGTCATTTAAACCTCCTCCTATATTTTTGTAATAAACTATTTTTAGTCTTTAGTTAGTAGTATTTTAACCCCCCTCATGCATTTAGAGAGGGGTCCAGAAATTTGTCAAAAACATTTCTTCAAAACATGCACTTTTGCACCCTCTGAGGAGGTTTTGATGAATGAATGGAACGAGGTTTATTAATATATGTGTTTAATGTCTGCTACTGAAATGCATTTCTGTACTCTTAGTAGATATTGAATTAGGAGAAGATAAATCTATATTGTTGAAGCTCATGAGTAGGACTTGTTATCAATGGTAATTTTATCTCTTAATGATTTTTGTTTATGTGTCAATTAATATGTTATATTCAGTTGTTTATATATGAAAGCTTGAATGTTTGAGTTATCATTTGGCACTTTTGTACGGTGGTGACTATTCTGTTTATGCTTAAATGTATGAATAACTTATTATGTGATATGCTTCTCACAATTGTTTCGACTAATTTCTTATACGAAATAATTCATTTTTAATGAATTCTTTTCTTGTAGCAATTGAATGATCTTTATTACCGATTGTTGTTAGAAATTATTTTAGATTGCATAAGTGTAAAGACAATTCCCGGGATAATTTTAGAATTAGATATTTCCGTTTATTAGAATGATATTGCATGTTTTAGATTAGATTTAGATTAAAAGCATTCTAGGTAGAAATATTTTAGAAAGGAAAACATCAATTCTTATCATCATCACAAACAAATTGGGAAATTGGTCCCATTATCAGAAGTCGGACCCACCATCCCAAACGGAAAAGGAGCTGCTTTCAGGTCTGGACTGGGTGCGTATCCCCCTTGTTGTAGACCTAATGTTCAGGGTTTCAACATATTTGGCGCTAGAAGGAGGGCCTAAACTGTGAATGGCTAGTAAATCTAAATCTAAATACTATTCTGAGAGTAAATCACCCTCAACATCTCCCTCAACTTCTCCATCACATTCCGAGTCTTTAAATCTTAAGCGAGAAGTTGAGTAAACAAAAACCACTGCCACAAACCCAAACATTTCAGACAGATCTATTATCGAACCTCCTGAAGTTGAGTCTTTGATCCATAAACTTCAAGGATTTTCCATATCACCGCAAAAGTTTGAATTATCTCAAGGTAGTGTGACTTCGCAATACAATCCTTCTCATCCTCTTACCAGATTACAAAGTGAAAAGTTTGGTATTGAACCAACTGAATTACCTCTACCTAAAAGGAAAAGAGCAAGAAAGTCACCTCAGGGGTCTGATAGTGAAACTTTTTTCAGTCAACCATCCACCCCTCTACTCCATATTGTTGTCCATCAGAGTACTGGAACTTTAACATCCTCATCCCTACCACAAGGAACTTCGTCCACGCTCTCCTCTGTTAGTAGTTCAACGATGGCTCAAAACCCATGGAATAATCTAGGGGCAGTCTCAATGCCTGCACCCTTGACTCAATTACCGGTCCATCCTGAAAAATGGCTGTGCAATTTTAATCCTGAAGCAGGCATGCTAGCAGAAGAACACATAAACAACTTTATGTTATCAATAAATTTAAATGGAGTTACAAATGAAGATGTTGTTGTTAGACTTCTTCCTTATATTTTACAAGAAGCAGTCGGATCCTTGTATTTTTCTTTACCATCAGGATCCATTACTAGTTGGGACATTTTCCAAGAGCAATTCTTGACAAAGTTCGGCGATCATAGGTCTACGGCAACACTGATCAATGATCTATCGAATCTTAAGACTGAATTGAGAGAACCTATCAAAGATTTTAACTCGCGTTTCAACAAGCTTTTGAATAAAATTCCGACCGCTTCCAAGCCTAGCGAAGAAGTTCGAAGTGAATGGTACATATCTGCTTTACCATCGAACATAGCAATCTTTGTTGATAGGGCCGCTAAGACAACATTGGCCGAAAACATGAAAGAAGTGATAACGGTAGAAAAACGTATCTTAACTTTAGAAAAGAAAAACGATGTTGATGAAAGAAAATATAAAAAGGTTACTTTTAGAGATGATCCTAAGAAAAAGCAATTATATAACCCATTTGGTTTAGAAGGATTGCAGAAAGTTCTAAAAACCATGTCTAAAGAAATGGTTGACATTAAAAGACAAGTAGCAAAGACTTCTTCTAAGAAACCCTACGAGCCTTATAGAAAAAATCCTTCAACTGATTCAAAGCCTCCCAATGCTATAACAAATGCAAAATCTGAAGGAGAAGAAGAGGAAGTTTCTAATGAAGAACCTATTGATGAAGATGAAGTTGTAGAGCAGGGAATGTGTGACTTCATTCTACCTAATGAAGAGGATCAAGAGGCATCACTAATCAGTACCAGAAATAGAAATCAACTTGATTCTCCACAACCTAGTTCTAAACAGAAGAGCGCAAGCTTGATATCCAAGGATAAAGTCATAGGTAAGAAATCATCACCAAAAGAGACTCAAACAAGCCCAGTCCAATCCGATTCATCAACTCTAGCTAAAACACTGATTTTTTCTGATGAGATGGAGTATAATATCGTTGAAGACATGAAGAAGACTAGGGCTAACATTACTTTTCATGAACTGAACAAATTAAAACATAAATAGAAGCTACTTTTGAAAGAGTTACATGCAATACCTGTTGCACCTCTTCCTGCCACTGTAATCTCGCAAGCTTCTCATGAGATGGGAAGACCTCCAACTAATATGGCAAATAAAGTTGACCGAAATGATATTGCTTTAATTGGAGGTAGGTCAAAATCCCGTACTTCCCCATTCCTTCTTACCTACAAAATTTTCAATAAAAACTTGCATAATTGTTTGGTAGATTCAGGAGCTTCATCTAATATTTTGCCTAGAACAATATGTGCAAAGTTGAACATCCAACCTCAAAAACCTACAGTACGCATAGTTTAGCTGGACCGATCGCAGGTTGAAGTAATTGGGGAGCTTAATCAAGTTACCATAAGGTTGTCATCCAATCCAAAGACATGTCAAGTCATTGATATTTTAGTTGCAGACATTCTTGAATTTTATGGTTTAATTCTTAGTAGGGATTGGTCTGAAAATCTTAATGGATACTTTGCGACCGATTGGTCACACATGTGGCTACCTTAAAATGGTAAACCAAATCAGATAAAGGTTGAGCAAGAAAGACATCAGAAATACATAGTGATAGAATTGGAAGGAGAAAATGAACCTATAACATACAACAACAATATAATTGGCAACTATTCTGTTGATTATTTCTTAGGAAATTTTAATGCTTATACTTTGCCTTATTTAGAACATTCTGTTCTGTCTCAAGTAGAAAACTTTTCTCAAACAGATAGTTCTAAATGCGTTAATTTTGTAGATAGTCCTGTAAATTACTCTTTGTTTTGGAAATTATTTTTTGACAGTTCTAAGTCTAATGATGGAGCAGGAGCAAGATGTGTATTAGTTAGTCCAGAAGGGAATAAAACTATGCTAACATGTAGACTTGAGTTTGATTGCACAAATAACACTGCAGAATACGAAGGTCTAGTACAAGGGTTGTACAAGGCAATCAGACTAGACATCAAGTATCTACAAGTCTTTGGAGACTCTGAAATTTTTATTAAACAGGTACGAAATACTATACATTGTCTATCAGGTCATTTAAAACATTATCAATCTTTAGTGCAAGATCTGACTGAACATTTTATAGCATTCAATATTTCATCCATTCCTAGACTCCAAAATGCTAGTGATGACCTCCTGGCTAATGTAGCTTCCAATCTCATTCCCTCAGAAGACTATAGCCCAGACAGATTCTCGATTGAATTGATCTTTAGGCCCTCCATCCCTGATAATGTTACCAACTGGAGAATTTTTAACGATGACCTTGATATTGTAAGTTTCCTGACATCAAAAGGATCTTACACTAATTAGATAATTGATGAGGACAAACATAACAAGCAGTTACAACAAGAGAGCACAAATAATGGCATACCAAAATCTGTAGTCAAGTTGGAAGACCTAGATTATTTGAAAGACAGATTTAAAAGGTCTACCAATTCAAAACTTCAGAGTTGAGCTCTGAACTATGCATTAGTAAATCTAGGAACAGATACCAAGCCATAGAACACCAACCTAGGTCTTGGCCTAGCCCTAGAAGAAAAATTAGCTTTTGTTTGACTCTTGAAACAATATAAAAATGTTTTTTCCTGGAATTACGATGACCTTAAGACTTACGACACTTCAGTCATTCAGCATACTATCCCGATGATAGCAGATGAAAAACCTGTCCAACAAAAGCTGAGGAAGATCCATCATAATCTAGAAAGTTAGATTAAATCTGAGGTCAATAAATTATTGAAAGTCAAAAATATTGTTCTCGTTTGACACTCTAGTGGGGTTTCCAATTTGGTTCCGGTCAGAAAGAAAAACGAAGACATTCGAATTTGTATTGACTTTCGGAATCTTAACAAAGCTTGCCAAAAGGATAATTTTCCCCTGCCTCCTATGGAACAAATATTGCAAGTGGTTGCAGGATCAGAATTAATGTCCTTTTTAGATGGTTTCTCCGGCTACAACCAAGATTTGGTCCATCCTGACGATCAGCTAAAAACCACATTCAGAACCAAATGGGGTACTTATGCATATTAAAAGATGCCTTTTGGGCTGATTAACGCTGGCGCCACATTTCAAAGGGCCATGGATATCGCATTTAAGGGATTAGTAAACAAATCAGTGGTGATTTACTTGGATGACACAACAATATATTCTAAAAAATGTGGTAATCACCTCAAAGATTTAACGCAGATCTTCCAACGTTGTCAAAGGTATGGTATTTTACTTACTCCCAAAATGTCTTTTTTTCATTAAGTGAAGGAAAACTTCTTGGATTAATAGTGTCAAAATCTGGAATCCATATTGATCCAGGTAGAATTAAGGAAATTTCTGAAATATCCTTACCACATAATAAGAAAGCAATGCAATCATTCCTTGGCCAAATTAATTTTGTTAAAATATTTGATCCAGACTTCTCAAGAATTGTGTCACCATTACAAGCAATGATCAAGAAAAATTAACTCTTTAAATGGGGCCAAGTAGAGTATGAAGCGTTCAATCTGATTAAGCAAGTAATTGTTAATGCCCCATCCTTAGCAACTCCATATTTTTCCGATCCTTTCATATTGTATACATTTGCATCCGAGAAGTCATACGCTGCAATATTCACGCAAGACAATCAAGACAAGGCGGAAACCGCAATTGCCTTCTTTAGTTTGAATTTGCAAGGGGCTTAATTAAATTATTTTGACATTGAGAAACAAGCTTATGCTGTTTTCAAAACGATCAAATATTTTAGACCCTTTCTTCTTAAGACCCATACAAAGATAATAGTGCCATTTCCAGCAGTAAGAAATCTCTTAGTACAGAAAGACGTGGGTGAAAAGAGAGCAAATTGGGTCACTACCCTACAAGAATATGACGCTGAGATCAAGCCAACAAATGTTGTAAAAGGTCAAGGCTTTTGCAAGATGTTGGCTGGAGCATCGCTTATTTCTGAAATACCATCTCCAAATCAAGAGGTACAAATGTATGAGGTAAGCCTAAATGATATTGAATCGAGATATGCTGATATCATGTTTTATTTAAAAAATGGATATGCTCCTTCAAATTTGAATTATACAAAGAAAAGAGCCCTAAGATTGAAAGCTAAGCAGTATCAACTCGTAAACAGTGTGCTTTTTATTATGAATTATGATTCTGTTCATCTATGATGTCTTGAGAAATCTGAAACTGAGAAAGTATTGCAGGAACTCCATGATGGACCAGCAGGTGGACATTATGCGGGAGATGCAACAGCACATAAAATTTTGCACACATGATACTATTGGCCTACACTATTTAAAGATGCACATAGCTATGTAAGCAAATGACAAGTTTGTCAAACTGTTTCTAGAAGACAAAAAAAACCATAATTGCCATTACAACCAATCAATATCGATCAACCATTTGATCAATGGGGATTGGATATAATAGGTGAGATCGTTTCTCACTCTTCTAAACAACATAGGTACATCCTTACAGCTAAAAATTATTTTACTAAATGGGTAGAAGAAGTTTCTCTCAAAACAACTAATGTTGAACATATCATCGATTTCATAGATCAGTTCATAATTACCAGGTTTGGTTTACCTTCTGCTTTAATGTTTGACAATGCATCATATTTTTTTGGCAATGCTATGACTGAATTTGCACTTAAAAGAGGTTTTAAGCTTAAATATTTTGCCAATTATTACCCACAAGGGAACGGGTTGGCCGAATCAACAAATAGAAACTTAATCAGAATCATTAAACGAACCATTGATTAGAATCATAAAAATTGGCACAAATCTTTGATGTATGCTTTGTGGGCAGACCGAATAACTCTAAAGGCTTCCATCGACACTTCTCCCTTTAATTTAGTTTATGGGAAAGAAGTAGTTCTCACAACTCATCTAGCAATTCCTTCTTTAGCCTTAGTTCAATTTATTGAGGAAACACCATCTTCATCCTTACAACTAAGACAACTACAAATCTTTAAGCTAGAAGAGCAACAAGAACAGGCTAAAATTGTGCATGCTCATCCTAAAGCATTAGTAAAGGCTTCCTTCGATTAAAACATGGTATCTAGGAAGGATTTTCAAATTGGAGATTTAGTATTAAAATGGGATAAGGCTCACGAAGAAAAAGGCAAACATTCTAAATTCCAACGAATGTGGCTTGGACCATTCCAAATTGTTGAAATTATAGGTCCATCGACTTTCATGTTGCAAGATTTAGCAAGGAAAAAAGAATCTTTACGTGTTAATGGACAAATCCTTAAAAATACTTTCCATAGAAGATGACCTCTTCTATTTTTGTAAATTATTGTTTATAGCTTTATTTTGATAATAAAACAGGTTGTAAATGGTTACCTTTGGATTTCACGAAAAAGATAGGTGTTTCTTTTAAATTTTGTTTTTTCACTTGTATAAATAGAATTGATTTGGAAAATTAATCATTATTATTGAAAGATACAGTCAAATGCCACAAGCCTGAAAATTTTACAAGTTTCAACCTACTAATTTTGATAAAAAACTACCTTTAGCGGGAATTTGTTTTAAATCAGTCATGAAAAGCATCAATAACAAGACTAAGGTTCTCTGTAGAAAAGTTGTCTTCAAAAACTTTATAATTGTCGTCCAGAGCTATTCCTAAGGAACCAATGACTTCCTCCCCACCTAGGAAATTACAAGTTTCAAGGAGTAATCCAATGATACACTATAGACTTAAAGAATAAGAGGTCTCATCACGAGCCGACTTATCATGATCATAGAGATTATAACTTGCTGACATTACCAAAACTGCATACCAAAACAGGGCAATGACTCAAGATTGTTGAAATCAAAAGACAAGGGGTCTCATCACGAGCCAGCTTGTTCAACAAAGTTATAAATCAAGTGAATGGCACTGTCATAATTTGGCTACCAAACCAAGACATTGTTCTTTAAGAATTAAAAGAAAACAAAAGCAATAAGTGTAGATATGGATTTATCTTTGAAAATTGTACTCTTCTTGAAGTAGGATACAAGATCATTGTTGGGTAACAGGTAACCCTGTCGAGGCTACGAACTCCTATTGGCAGCAGAGGCTCTACCTACGACAAATGAGCTGCAGGAGGAGTAATCCCAACCATAGTCAGCAATATCTCAGAAAAAGAACATGCTCCTATCACTCCATCTTCAGAGCTTGTACTTAATATAGAAGAAATTCCTCCTCTGGACATCTTTTATAGTCCTCAACGTAAGGCAGTAGTAAGGAGACAGAGAAAGAAAAGGAAGTTGTAAAATACACTGCATCAAGACACTGAGCAATTGGACGTCTTATGGAAAGACCCCAACAGTAATCCAACTAAAAATCTCACTAAACTGTCGCAGATCGCAGGAGCATATGCTTTTGCGACTATTAACAAAGCATCAGAAGTAGAGCAATTGTTAAAAGAACAAGAAGATCAAATACAGTCACTGCAACAACAATTGCAACAGGTCAATGCTAATAATGAGGCACACAAACAACTTGAAAAGTTGCAGGAATATTTCCAGCAAATGCAAATAGGTTATCAAAGAAGTCTAGACGAGAAAGGAAAACAATTGCAAAATTTACAAGAGATGCATAAAGATGAGCCTAAGCTTACAGAGTTTATTTCAGAATCTATTGCATTGAAAGAACAACTACTGCAACAACAAGAAACGTTGGGACAAAAGATATCACAATGAAGTTACTATTGCGAAATGAGTGATAAGATTACTAATCAAGTGGTCGAATTACGAAGCGACTATGATTTGGCTGACAAACAGGTGACCGATTATCTGACTTGGCAGGATGGAGATGAAGGAAAAGAGGCAGGCACACCCAGGATAAATGAGAATCATAAAGAGTTGCTCTTTGGTAAGTGGGATGATCAAATCAAAGAAGCAGAAAAAGCGGCAGGAACAACAGCTACGACAGCAAGTATTCTCATTGACTGTGTAAATGAGAATTTGCACATAGCAAATTTAATCGTTGAAACTACTCCGGGATATTTACCAAACAAACCAAAATTAGAGGAGGATTGGAAGCAGAAAGCACAAGAAAAGGAAAAAGAAATCCAAGCACTAAAAAGATTAAATTGGGAATGTCATTGGACATATTTGGTAAAACCGCATAGTCAGTGGATGACCGTGAAATGTATCATAAATGCAGCTGAAAAGGTGATGCCAGCACTCGTCGATTCCGTTTTCTCAGCCCAGCTCAAAGCAGAAGTTAACTGACCGACTCTCCTTGAACAAATGTTGAATACATGCAGCTTTAAAGACCAGATACAGAAATAGTTTGCTTTTGAATCTTATTTTTGCTTATTAGATTAGAAAAAGGGTGGTCATTTGAAAACCGCATCCTGATTTTTTGTAAAGAAACTATTATTAGATTTAGTTAGTAGTATTTAAACCCTTCTCATGCATTTAGAGAAGGGTCCAGGAATTTGTCGAAAACTTATCCTCAGAACATGCACTTTTGCACCCTCAGAGGAGGTTTTGATGAATGAAAGGATCAAGATTTATTGATGTTTGCATTTGATATCTGCTACTGATGTTGCACTTCTGTACTTTTAGTAGATATTAGAACAAGGAGAGATAAATCATTGTTGCTTGAAGCTTATGAGTAGGACCAGTCATAAATGGTAACTTTTATCTCTTGACTATTTCTTCTTATATTCTTAAAGCAATATACAACTTTTAGTTGCTTATATGTTATTACATGAATGTTTGTGTTACCATTTGGCACTTTTGTACGGTGGAGCTATTTATTTATGTTTAATGTGTGAATAACTTATTATGCGATGTGCTGTTCACAACTGTTTTTCCTAACTTTTTATGCAAAGTGGTTCATCTTAATTGATTTCCATTCTTATAATCATTGAATGATCATTATTACCAGTTATTATATGAAATCTCTTTAGATCGCATAATAGAAGAATTACATCCCGGGTTAGCATAGATTAGATGTGTTGTTTTCATTTAGATTACAATAGCATAGAGTTAGATTAAAGTAGTTTAGATAGGAACTTTTTAGATCTGCAACATCTGATCCTGCACACACACCCTTAGATTGGGAAACTGGTCCCATTATCCCTAGTTGGACCTGCTATACCAAACAAATAAGGAGTTGTCAACCAAGGTCCGGACCGGGCGGTTATCCCCCTTGTTGTCGAACCGATTTTTGGGGCTTCAACATATTTGGCGCTAGAAGGAGGGCTGGACATGTTGTCTGTTGGAGTTGTGGGCAATTGTGATATTTGAATTAGGATGGCTTCTCTCAAACCTCCCATTTGGAGTTGTATCCATGTTTCCGCCTCTTCCAACACCCCACCTAAAGTGGTAAGACTCTTGTCTCAGGTAAAATTCAATGGTAAGAGTAATTCTTCTGCTTTTAATCATGCCCTTCAATTTATTCAAAATGTTTTAAGTTCAAACGTCCAAGGAATTGACGAAGGCATTTTATGCAGAATTTTTACTCTCACATTCGCAGCGGAAGCAAGAAACTGGTGTAGAACCCTTCTAGTGGCCTCAATTCATAGCTGGGACCAATTTGTCAAGGCTTTCATTTGTAAATTTGATTGCTATAATTATGATCAGGTATATGATGAAATTGAATATCTATGAAAAGAAGATGAATCTATTAGGGATTTTAATATGCGATTTCATCTTAATTGTCTAAAATATGATATTGAAAACGAATTCATGAATGAAGAATCTTCAGATTATGTTGAGCATAACTATTCCCTGCCTCCTATGCCCAATCAAGCAGAAATTAGTCCAAGTCTTGTTTCATTTTCTTCTAATATGAATGAAAATTCCAATTTGAATATGTGAATCACTCATGATGAAGAAACTTCCCAAAGATTAGGAGACATGCCTGCTCTAATACATTCAGAGGACACAAGCGAGAATGTTGAAAGAAAGCCTGCCTCGGAACCAGAAAGCAACTTGGAGACAAGGTTAGATAATATCATCGCAAGTCGACAAATGCAGATGTCAAGGTTAGAACAACAAACTAATTCTCTTCCGGAACATACGAACACATAAAGGTATGATCTAAAGCCTAATGTCTACGATGAATGTGATGAACAAGAAATTTTTCACGGTGATATTTTCAAATGCATTGTTTCAGAGTCACATTTTTCTCTTTATCCTGATGTTTTTAGTGATGATAATTTTCTTCCCCTCAGTATTAATGATATCCCAAAAAGTACAGAGGATTACCCAAATGAATCACCATTAGGATTTCAAGATAAAGAGATCGCTATAGAAACCCCTTTGGCCATTTACAAACAGGAACGACTTGACCTTCCCTTTTTTATGCTGGATAAAAAAGAGAAATCTAGGGAATCCTGCAAAGTCATTTATGATAGTTACTTAGCCGATGATAATGTTGGTTTATCTCAAGTAACTCAACAGAGCTCAGATAATGAGAGATATTCTAATTCAAGAATTATACCAGTCAATCCTCATTTCAAAGTAACGGATCATTTGCATGATTTTACTATCCAAGACAATATCCCGATCTATGATTCATATCGTGAGCAAACCACCATGCCTGTTCCCAATCATAATTCGTTTTCTGATTCACAAGAAGAAACTCGAAATTACTCAAATCCCATAATTCTGGCTAAATCTTGTGAAAGAGAAGATATTTCAAATCAATCCCATTTGTGTTATAACATTAGTTGTATAGATAATCATTACATTCTTTCTCACCTGCATTCATTTTGTATAAAATCGGATTCTGTTTTAAATTTTCAGAATTTTGATAGATTGCTATGGTATATTGAACACCTTATCAAAGAAAATTTGAGAGATGCGTTACCATTTTGGAAAACTGAATTGTGTTATGGAAGTATAGAACTTTTTCAATTCCAAGATCAATCAATATCAGCCTTCCTTAAAAAACTTCTATGTCATCCAAAACATCATCAACGAGAGAAAGTACTTTTGGAAACTTGCCAACAATTCACGATAATTGATAATTCTCTTTTGGGAAAATTCCATCTATCATTCATTATTTTTTTTAGTGATTTATATGTGGAAACTTTCCTTCTACGAGAAATTGCCAAAAGCTTGACTTTAACGTATAATAGATTTTAGGCCATTGAAATCAAAAGCTCATATTCACAAACTAGCCTGTCATCTTTCCTATCCAACAATCACCAATTCGTAACAGAAATTCATCCTGATTTTTATGATCCAATAGGTATCAAATTGGAAAGAAGATTTCATAAAGAAGACATTTCAGGCAAAATTCCGACTGAAGTTACACTTTCTAATTCCACATTCAATGTTGACAGTCCAAGAAAAGTTTTATTCTTAACACTGATGTTTAAAAGGTACATACGTGTAGGAATAAAAATGAAAAGATGGTTTCACTGGAAATATCATTTTACCTAGTCAATTTTTCTGTATATAGTTAAAATAGGAGTAAGAGTAATTTAGCTAGGTTATTAGGTGGATAATTTAATTTTTAAAAGTTGATAGGCAAAATAAAAGAAGAAATTATCCCTATTATGTACATAATCCAAGGGAATAGTTACCTCTCATTTCTTTAAATATTTTTCCCCCTAATAAAATCTGTTGTGCTTAACAACATTTGACATTTACTAAAGACACCATTCCTCTTTCAGATTTTGAACTTTTGCTTGTATAAATAGCAAATCTTTTGGAAACTTGATCTTTATTATTTTTTTTTTGTTGTAAATTTGTCTACTCCTATTATTATACAAAAAAGTTTACAGCGAGGCATGCCTCGAAAAATATCTTTATACTGACTATGAATTGAGCAGTGGACTTACATTGGAGGGCAGAAATTCCCTGAGAACTGACTTGACCAAAAATAACCAGGAATTGACCGACAGACTTTTGGAAGCTGACTCGACCCATCTATACCAAAAACTACCCAGAATGTATTACAAACAGAGGTAGAACCTTGCTGACTCCAAGCATGGACTGAATTGAAAACAAACTTAAACCCGAACATAGTTAAACAAGACAATAACCTTATCAAAACCACCAAGCGAAGAAGGGGAGACCTGAAACCAGCATGTGTACAATGGTGTCCAACAGAGGCGACCTCCTGTTACGTTTGCTGGACCAAAAAAGAATCAAAGGCGAGCTCATACGTCCACGGAGGTAGAAGGTTGCTCCTCGACTATCCTGCACCCATACTGCTCTGAGGCGCTAGAGTCTGACTGTAGAGCTGCATCTTTGGCTAGCTCCCTTGGACCCGCAGCCGCTCCAGGGTTCTCCGCAGGCTGAATTCCATGGCATTGGACAGGAGTGGGTTGCCTATGCTCCGAACAAGCTCCAGGTTGAGCCGAATTCTCACACTTTTCAATCTTGACGGAGACAATAAAGGAGGAATTGGCCTGGGTACAGGGGATTCGAAAGCGGGTGGTGGGATGAGCATTGTGCGCACAATCCGCATTACGAGACTTCGCTCTACCTCTTCCCCTGCCTCTCCTGGTAGTTGGGGATTCAATTTCTTCTGAGGAAGGGTCCATGGTATTGGAGGAGCGTTGTTGGATAGCCCATCCTCTAGAACCACCCCTAGACCCTCCCCTTCTGCTGATGAGACGGAGCCGCTCACGCGGCATGCTGAATACCCAAGTAAGGTGATGCTGGAGCCAGGAAAGCACCGAGAGCGGAGGCACAATGAACCAAGAGGGCGCAAAGAGCAGAGGCATAGTGAGTGGAGGCACAATGAGCCAAGAAGGCACAGCGAGCAAAGGTGCAACGAGTGAAGGCACAAAGAGCCACAGAAGAAAGGCGATAGATGCACAGAGGGGTGAGGAAATATAACTCAGGGAGTGACCATAACAGAAGGGAGAACAAATGCGGGTAAGCCTGTGACTGAGGCCGAGACCCCAAGAGGTAGAGACAGAGACCCGCTGTGCTGAAGGCCGAGACCTTGACTGAGACCGAGGCTGAGTCCCCAGAGCAACCAAAGGCCAAGACACCAAATGCAGCAGAGGCCAAGACCTTAAATGAAACAGAGCTGAATTGCTCGTCCAGGCCAGCGGAGGCGAGCTCTTATAATGGCGCATTGAGGCGCCCAAATCCATCACCATAACCCAACAGAGGATTTGAAACCAAATCGCCGGAGAAACGAGCCGCGGGAGCTCCATCGTGCTGCAGACAGCGGACTGCAGAGAGAAGTTAATGGCAGCATTCAATATAACCTTGCAGGGATGGCTTGTCGTCCTGTTAACCATACAAGTGGCGGGTCTGGGCTGCCACCTGCCCAGTGGGAACGCCGCCCTTTTACCACGCCTTAAATTAATCACCCGCAGTCGGGGGATCTTTATTATTATTAGATGCAGTTAAAAAAAAAACTTTAATCCAGATACGATATTAGTTTCAACTTCAAAATTTTTTTATGAAAGCAATCTTTAGTGAAGAAATTGTTTTATATCAGCACAATGAAGGGTATCAATAATGAAATGAAGATTCTCTGTAGAACAGTTGTTTCCAAAAAAAACTCTAATATTGTCGTCCAAAACTTTCTTAAGGAAAAAGATGACTTCCTCCCTGCTAGAGAAAATCGCAATATTCAGAGGAACAATCCATGAATACACTTTATCTTAAAGAATAAGAGGTCTCATCACGAGCTGGCTTATCATGATCACAGATATTATAACTTGCTGACTTTGCCAATAATTCTCACCAAAACAGGGCAATGACTCAAGATTGTTGAAATCAAGAGACAAGGGGTCTCATCACGAGCCAGCTTGTTCAGCAAAAGTGTAAATCAAGTGAATGACTGTGTCATTATTTGGCTACCAAACCAAGACATTGTTCTTTAAAAACAAAAAAACAAAAACAAAACAAAACAAAAACAAAAACAAAAACAAAAAGTGTCAATATGGGTTTTTCTTTGAAAGTTGTAGATCACCTTAAGTAGGATAAAGGATCATTGCTGGGTAACAGGTAACCCTGTCGAGGCTATGGACGCCTGCTGGCAGCAGAGGCTCTACCTACGACAAATGAGCATATTTAAAACTGGTTCACAGGGAAAACTTTATTTTATCTTTACAAGACCAAGTAATGGCTGATGTAAATGCAAGAACAAGCTGAGGAAGCAAATAATTAAAATAGAAAGAAGTTGAAACAAAATATTGTTGACAGTTTAGAGCATAATGAGCTTTATCTTTCAATAATAAAGATTAAAATTTCTAAAAACTTTCTGTTTTGGAAGTTCGAAAAGTTCAAAAGAAAAGCAGAGATAACTGGTTCTCCCAAGTGAATCGCCAATTGTTGTGGCCAGCAACAACACCCCCCCCCCTTTTTTCATTTAAGTGTCATCCAGAATACTAAATGAATGTGGACCCTTAAATTTTTAGAAAAGCAAGAGTTTCCTTTCTTCAAAATAAGGTTACCATCGTAAGCTTAGGAAGATCTTTTGAATACTTTAAAAACCTAAGTTTATAATAAGAAAAAGTCTTTAAAAACAAGCCGCATCGTAAAATGATAGTAAAGTACTATCGTTTGGCTATCGCATCGCAATAGAAAAACTAATAATAGAAACTTCCAGATTTACCGATTTGCGATAACACCAATCGCGATATCGCATATCGCTGGAAATGAGCTAACGAAATTTGGCAAACGTAAAACTCCTGCGATCTACGACGATGTGATATTGCGATAAAACGATGGTTGCGATATTAAGCCAAACCAGCTCTACGACGTTATATTTGCAATAGCGCGATGGTGCGATAATGCGATAATGCGATGTCGCGATCTACGAAGTTACGAAGCGAATCGCAAAATCACTCCATCGCGAATCTTTCGGTCACGCTATTCAAGAAAAGCCACTTACCATAATCTGACCCAAGATCATGCGCTTTAAATGATAACAAAAAGATTAGCTGTCAGTTATTAATGAAATATGGACGCGTGCTTTTCAAAGAATTATTTCACGTAAGGTGACATATTTTATGTATCTGCTGCATTTAAAACTCTCCCATCACCTTTCTTGATCAGTCATTTCCATTTCACTTGTGAGCTGCAGGGACAGAGAACGGAGGACTATACAAGGCAATACGCAGGAAGAAATGGGAAAGAAAAATAAAGCTCAGAGCTCCAAGATGAAGGGAATGGCACCTTTATATACAGACACAGCTTGCAACAGAGACGCAGGGATATCAACATGGGAAGGCATGTACATACTGCTTGAAGAAGAAAAACCCAGAATAATGAATGTTACCGCTGGCTCAGACTCACAGGGTTCTTCTGAAGCATCCCTAGAAGATTTAGCATGCTCATTCCTACATAGGATAGCAGCAAGGCCCAAAATTCTCCCATATACGGACATGATCAAGTGGATACTTGATAATGCGGAAATGAAAGACAGACAGTTCAAGGTTCAAGGACAAGGGCTCATCGGATCATTCGCTGCATAAGATTTAAAGCTCATGTATCATCTTCCTGAGCCGCAGGCAACTTACAATACGCAATTCATTGAAAAATTCGTGGCAGAGAACCTGAACCTATCAAAGACCACCAAGGATTGGTCCAGAAAAGATGAACCGCTCAAGAAAGACAAAAATGGTATGTACAACACTGGTTCCCTCACCTCCCCATATTGTTTTGCTGCGGCCATGCTCTGTAGATTATTTGGGAAGCCAGATATCAATAAGTTTTCATCTGAATGGTTACCGTTAATAGATGCTGCCACAAATGCCATAATTATAGATTGGGCCAAGATCTTTTCTGATAACCTAGTCAAGGATATTCTCAATTACCGATCTAAAAGATCCATGTCTCAAAGGATCTATCCTCCTTTTTACCTATCCGCATATGTTATGGATTCGATTTGTTATGTTTCTAAATTTCCTGTTATGGGTTGGGAATGGACAACTCAGGACCCATTACCCATCCATGTTTATCATAAGATATTATGGGACTCCCAGTTCATTCCCCATTTTTACCAAATTTGTCATGGGCTTGTCCTACCCTTGTATAGAATGTTATATAATAAAGACCCCCCGAGGTGCTCACCTGAGGCACAAATAGATATCATCCCCATCGCAAGATGGTTCGAGGAGGAATTATTCACCTATGTTAGAGTATTTGGAAGCAACTGTCCCTCCCCCCCACCCCATGTTCTACCTTTGTATATCCCCGATAAACCTTCTGGCTCGAGAAATTGCATATCAAACCTGTTCAGAAGGCGGCCTAACAAAAGATTTAAAGGACAAGAAGAAGGCCATATGGCCACAGTTTCCTGTGGTTTGTGGGGCCTTTTCGTTGTTCGATGTAGGTCATGCGTTTACAGAAATCCAAAATATAACATGTCTGCAGTTATTTAAAATCCCGACAAGACCATTTGACCTAAATGAAATTGCTTAGAATTTCACAACTACAGTCAAGGTGAAAGTGTTCTTTGGAAAAAAGGATTTATTTGATGACTTATTCCAAAATAAAGGCTCGCTTCAAGAAATTTTGCGGGAAGCCCAATCGCAATTATCTCCATAAGACTTTCAAAATTTCAAGGTATACAGGGAAAAAAGATTGGCCACTATTCCTTTAGAAAAGTTGCGATTACCTGCTAGAGAGCCAACTCCAAGCATTAGCCTCAGTGGAAATTCAAGCAGTTCCAGATCTAAATCTAAGTCTGCACAAGAAGTATCTGGACATTCTAAAAGATCTGGGAACGACCAAAATAAGAGTGAAGAGGCAGCTAAAGACACGAATCAGTCAATGGAAATTCCGCAACAGCAAGTTATTACCTTCTCGCAAAAAGACCCTCCCTCACTCATCATCAAATCGCCACCTGTCATAACAGAGCTGGATAAGGAATAGGAAACCTTCAATGAAATGATCAATCTTGAAGGACAAATCCCAAAAACACCTACGAGCAATACTCAGAGTGCAGGAGGAGTAATCCCAACCATAGTCAGCAATATCTCAGAAAAAGAACATGCTCCTATAACTCCATCTTCAGAGCTTGTACTTAATATAGAAGAAATTCCTCCTCTAGACATCTTTTATAGTCCTCAACATAAGGCAGTAGTAAGGAGACAGAGAAAGAAAAGGAAGTTGGAAAATACACTGCATCAAGACGCTGAGCAATTGGACGTCTTATGGAAAGACCCCAACAGTAATCCAACTGAAAATCTCACTAAACTGTCGCAGATCGCAGGAGCATATGCTTCTGCGACTATTGACAAAGCATCAGAAGTACAATAATTGTTAAAAGAACAAGAAGATCAAATACAGTCACTGCAACAACAATTGCAACAGGCCAATGCTAATAATGAGGCACACAAACAGCTTGAAAAGTTGCAGGAAGATTTCCAGCAAATGCAAATAGGTTATCAAAGAAGTCTAGACGAGAAAGGAAAACAATTGCAAAATTTACAAGAGATGCATAAATATGAGCCTAAGCTTACAAAGTTTATTTCAGAATCTATTGCATTGAAAGAACAACTACTGCAACAACAAGAAACGTTGGGACAAAAGATATCACAATGGAGTTACTATTGCGAAATGAGTGATAAGATCACTAATCAAGTGGTCGAATTACGAAGCGACTATGATTTGGCTGACAAACAGGTGACCGATTATCTGACTTGGAAGGATGGAGATGAAGGAAAAGAGGCAGGCGCACCCAGGATAAATGAGAATCATAAAGAGTTTTTCTTTGGTAAGTGGGATGATCAAATCAAAGAAGCAGAAAAAGCGGAAGGAACAATAGCTATGACAACAAGTATTCTCATTGACTGTATAAATGAGAATTTGCACAGAGAAAATTTAATCGCTGAAACTACTCTGGGATATTTACCAAACAAACCAAAATTAGAGGAGGATTGGAAGCAGAAAGCACAAGAAAAGGAAAAAGGAATCCAAGCATTAAAAAGATTAAATTGGGAATGTCACTGGACATATTTGGTAAAACCGCATAGTCAGTGGATGACCGTGAAATGTATCATAAATGCAGCTGAAAAGGTGGTGCCAGCACTCGTCAATTCCGTTTTCTCAGCCCAGCTCAAAGCAGAAGTTAACCGACCGACTCTCCTTGAACAAATGTTGAATACATGCAGCTTTAAAGACCAGATACATAAATAGTTTGCTTTTGAATTTTAGTTTTGCTTATTAGATTAGAAAAGGGGCGGTCATTTGAAACCACATCCTGATTTTTTGTAAAGAAACTATTATTAGATTTAGTTAGTAGTATTTAAACCCTTCTCATGAATTTAGAGAAGGGTCCAGGAATTTGTCAAAAACTTATCCTCAGAACATGCACTTTTTCACCCTCAGAGGAGGTTTTGATGAATGAAAGGATCAAGATTTATTGATGTTTGCATTTGATATCTGCTACTGATGTTGCACTTCTGTACTCTTAGTAGATATTAGAACAAGGAGAGATAAATCATTGTTGCTTGAAGCTTATGAGTAGGACCAGTCATAAATGGTATTTTTATCTCTTGACTATTTCTTCTTATTTCTTAAAGCAATATACAACTTTTAGTTGCTTATATGTTATTACATGAATGTTTGTGTTACCATTTGGCACTTTTGTACGGTGGAGCTATTTATTTATGTTTAATGTGTGAATAACTTATTATGCGATATGCTATTCACAACTGTTTTGCCTAACTTTTTATGCAAAGTGGTTCATCTTAATTGATTTCCATTCTTATAATCGCTGAATGATCTTTATTACCAGTTATTATATGAAATCTCTTTAGATCGCATAATAGAAGAATTACATCTCGGGTTAGCATAGATTAGATGTGCTGTTTTCATTTAGATTACAATAGCATAGAGTTAGATTAAAGTAGTTTAGATAGGAACGTTTTAGATCTACAACATCTGATCCCGCACACACACACACACACACACCCTTAGATTGGGAAACTGGTCCCATTATCCCCAGTTGGACCCGCTATACCAAACGGATAAGGAGTTGTCAACCAAGGTCCGGACCGGGCGGTTATCCCCCTTGTTGTCAACCCGATTTTCGAGGCTTCAACATGACCTAATAGATGTGTATATATTACAAAGTGCTAAACACAATTATGCTCAAGAACAAGTTCCCCTTGCCCGTGATAGATTATGTGTTGTATTAGTTACAATAAGCAAAATACTTCACCGTGCTAGAATTAATTTTTGGATATCACCAAGTTTGAGAAAAACAAGAAAATACCTGGAAGATCACCTTCAATGGCATGCAAGGTTTGTTTGAGTGGTTAGTTACAAAATTTTCGCTTATGCAATGTGCTAGATACATTAATGAGGTTGATGAATGATATACTACACCCTTTTATAGATTCATTTGTTATTATTTATTTGGATGATATACTGGTATATAATTCTATATGGGAGGAGCACATCTCACATTTTACACAAGTGCTAGAGACATTACAAAAGCTCCAGCTGTTGGCAAATCTCAAGAAGTGTGAGTTTGCAGAATAGCCTTTGGTGTATTTGGGGTATGTCATAGGCGAAGGAGCGCTGAAAATAAATCTTGCAAGGATGGAGGCCATCATGAAGTCGTAATGTCCTACTAATGTTTATGAGGTTAGGAGTTTAGTAGGGTAACACAATACCTGAGGAATTTAATAGCCTCATTTTTAGTAATAACAACACCACTCCATTCCATAACATCAAGTGGTAAGAGTATCCAATGGAAAAGGGTCAACAAAGAGCCTTTAAGGAGTTAAAGAAGAAGACCAGTCAAGCACCAGTTTTGGCATTACTAAACTTGCAACAACCCTTTGAAGTGAAGACAGATGTGAGTGGGTATATTATGGGAGTGGTCGTAATGCAAGAAGGCCTATATGCTACCATTCTAAAGTATTTCATGGGTAAATTCTTAAATTCCCTAACTACGATAAGGAGCTCTATGCCCTAGTTTTGGCTGTGAAAAAGTGGAAACACTATCTGATGGAAAACGAGACAATAATCCACACAAATAACTAGCCACTACAGTTCCAGCAGGCCATAGTAAGCTACAACATACCAAACATTACAAGCGGATGGGGTTTTTACAACAGTTTCATTTAGTGATCAAGTATAAGAAGGGTTGCATAAAAAAGTCGATTTTACATGCTTTCAAGGCCACTCACATCAAACATCAAAACTTTGGGAACTTTGGTTCACATGGAGCGATTCACCCATGATGCATATAGAGAAGCATATCTAGAGGATGAGGACTTTAAGGAGGTGTTTCAATAATTACAAAGCCAAATTCATGTGCACGGTGGTGACAACATAATTGGCTACCATCTATAGGACAATTTACTCTATAGGCTGGATAAGTTATGTGTTCTTAAAGGCGAGAGACTACAACTAATTCGAGAGGCTCACACCTCCAAGGTTGTAGGGCACTTTGGTGTAGGGAAGATAATGGCCAACTTGTAGAGGTATGTGTGTTGGCCCAAGATGCAAGAATATCATGTAGCTAGGTTCATAAGAGGATGCATGCTTTATTGTAATATCAAGCTCAGTAAGAGGAAGCAAGGTCTATATCACGCCTTGTCTATACTCACTCACCCTTGGGAAAGCATTTCCATGAAATTTGTGGGAGGTTTATCAACAACAAGGAAGGGACATGACAAGTTCAACAAGATGTGTGTTGTGATTCCTTGTAAAAACACCATTAGTGGGCAAGAAGCAATGAACTTGTTCTTTGGATGAGTTTGGGTACACTTTGGGATACTAAGGAGTATGGTTTTAGACAAGGACACAAGATTTCTTAGTGCATTTTGGACTATGTTATGAACAAAGTTCATAAACACGAAAAAATACTTAGAAGATCTAAAATATATAAATTTCCATGTTATGACAATAATCTCTCTCTCTCTCTCTCTCTCTCCTCTCTCTCTCTCTCTCTTCTCTCTATATATATATATATATATATATATATATTCGTGATAGGTACTCGCATAGGTATATAAATGGGATCCTCGATTGTAATATCATCATCTCATATATTTTGTACATTTCTTATATATATAGATGCAAGTAGATTACAAGACAAAGAAACATATGACACACCTTGTCAACAATAAGCTTTGAGGACAAAGCTTTCTAAAGAGGAAGACAATGTTATGAATAATATATATATATAAAATAATATAAATAAATATTATTATTAACAATTATAAATAATAATAATTAACATAAATATGATCAGTAGTGATATAATATATATAGAATGTTACAAAATAAATATGAGATGATGATATTAACAACCAAGATCCCATTTATATACCTATGCGAGTACCTAATTCATGAAATGGTCATGGTCCTTAGAGACATGAACTCTCCAATACAATAACCTAGTTTAAAAAAAAATTATTCATTATTTATAATTGTTAATAATAATATTTATTTATATTATTTTATATATATATATTATTCATAACATTGTCTTCCTCTTTAGAAAGCTTTGTCCTCAAAGCTTATTGTTGACAAGGTGTGTCATATGTTTCTTTGTCTTGTAATCTACTTGCATCTTTCAGAATACTTCGATTTGTCATTTTTGATGATACAAGATGATAGGATCCTCTTAGTGACAAACAAAATTATCTAACTAAGGAGGGTGCAAACTTTAGTATTCTTCAGAACATAAGTTTGTTGCTTATGTTCCGAGTGATACAAACACAGATTGATTGAGATATTTGCTCATGTGATTCAGACGTCGATAAGGAGTTTTCATAATTTGATCTTCCCTTAACCTATTTGCGGCAATTTCTTGGTTTAATGGAGGTATATGATTCCCTAAAGGTACAAAAGTCGTTTGTTTAATTACTGGATCTTCATCTGGTATTTTGTTGTTTGAACTGCAACATCTGAATATGTATTCACTTTAATTGGATTTGGATTTGTTGGAATTGTGAGATTAATGGGATCTATGTTGGTTCACCTTTCTTGAATTAGATTGCTACATCTGAGGACTTTGATGCTTCTTTTGTGATAAGTTCTTTGAATTTGTTCATCAATGCTTTCTTATCATTTTTAAGTGTTTTTTTTTTTTGAGTGAGTAGACTTTGATTTTGATTTTTGAGACGTAAAAGCTCTTCAATTTTTGATTCATTAATCTCATTTTCAATGTTTTGACATTTAAGTTTCTTCTTTCAAATCTTTGATTTGTTCTAATAACCTTTGATTAAGGGCTTTTAAATGCAAATTTTCTTCATCATTTTCTGATAAATTCTCATTGAATTTCTTCTACGAGAATATAGTTTTCTTCTTCTAATTTTTTCCTTGTATATTTGGACTCCTTGACCTTCGCAAGTACTTTTTGACAATGGTTCCTTAAACGCAAAATCTCCTCGTCCTTTTCTTTTGACTTGTTGTAAAACCTATCTTCGAGACCTTTATATTTCTTTTATGATACATTTCTTTTTTGTTCAAGCTCTATAAGTTCTTCCTCTAATCTTTTTATCTGTGTCTGTGTATCACCTTGATGTTCTTTAGTACTAAATAATCTCCCACATGTTGGACAACATAATTTGCAATTTTTTTGAATATATATATACCCAATTTCCGTTAAACAAAATGGACATTTAGTCGAAAATGTTGACTTATTCATGGAGCTCATATTTTTCCTAATAACTTCATACTTAGACTACTTAAAAATTCTTTTGAATTGATTTTTTCCTTTAGTATTCCTTGCCTTCACCACTAAAAATTATTTTAATATATTTTTTATGCTCTTTCTTCTAATTTGAATTAAAACTTGAAGCTTGAATGCCTTGAACTTTTAAAAATATCCCTTTTTACTTTTGAGTTCAACTTGGGTTATTTCTAATTACCCTTTTTCTTCTTTTAATTTTTCTAGATAATCTTAGAACTTTTCGGTGAACCTAAAAACAATCCACTTTGCAGATTTAATTCTCTTCAAGGTCTTATATATATATATATATATATATATAATATATATATATATATATAGAAGACCTTGAATGATATTTTATAATTAATATCTTTTTTTTTTACAGAAACGGATAGTGGATATATTAGATACTTGGCCTTAATGCCAAAAAATGGATTACAAAAGGTGAGTCTAATTCCACAAGTCTCGCACAACCATGCAAGGCCATGGTGTTTATGCTTAGCTCACATCTCTTTTTGACTGCTATTATGTAGTCTATTTCAGAGATTTTCCAAACTTTATGGATACATACAAACTGATTTAACAAAAGGCAATAAAACATGACAGCTATCTAAATTAAGAAATTGGTTCCCATGTTTCCCGTCCTCCTTTGAGCAAGGCTCTAGCCGTAAGGAGGGCTGCTTTGTGGCTTTGATGTCCGCCTCCTTATTATTAGCTCTAAACACATGATAGAAATTCAAATTCTGGAAAGAGTCTCCAAGAACTATTACTCTGAATATCAGCCTTGCAAGCCTTAGATCCGTTGGCTTAGAATGTGTCACCATAATGTTAATGATAACCTGAGAGTCCCCAATTACATTAGCCTCCCTGATGTTCAACATTCTCAAAATCTTGAGACCTTGGAAAAGAGCCAAAGCCTAATCTTGAATGCTAGAAGCTATGCCCAAGCCCCAAGTGAAACTGTGTATCCTTATGCCATCGGGATTCAAGATGACGCCTCTAGCGCTAGCTCTTCCAGGATTGGCCTTTCAGCCCCATCAAAAAATAGGGAGTATCTTTGCTGTTTTGTGGCCCAATCCTTGAATTCATTTGTTGAAAGTCTTATTTGCCAATCTTTGGGGAGGGAGATACTATTTGCACTTTTTTGGAACTGAAGATTGAGAGAGGAGCCCCAATTTATATCTTGTTGGCTGAGATTTAAATCATCTTTAAGTTCTCTCAGACTCTCTTTAAGCCAGCTTTTAATCTTAACTACCACAAGGTTGGCCTCTTGTTCGTAGCTTCTAAAGATCCTTTTATTTCTCTCAAGCCAAACCTACCAACAGATTATTTTAGGGAGAGCAATCCAAGCAGCTCTGATAACTTTGTTTTTTTGGGGGAGGCCCGGGATACCTTTGCAGCCATTTAGCCAAAATATCGGGGATGGAGGAAGGCAACAAGATGTTGGAACTCAGAGTTCCCAACAATTATGTCCAAATCTACAAAGTAAAGGTACATTCAAGCATAAGATGAATTACGCTTTCCTGGTTTACCTTACAAAGGCTGCACCTTGAAGGACCATGGAAACCACGTTTCTGGAGATTATCATCTGTCAAGATTTTGGAGTGACATAGCAGCCAGTTGAAGAAGTCGATTTTAAGCAAGGTGGGATAATGCCATATCCCTTTCCAAGGCTCAGGGTTTGTGGCCACATGGGGGCGCTCACATAGCTTGGCGTAACCTTGAGCAACGGTGTATCCACCAGTTTGTGTACCCCATCCTCTTGTGTCCCTTTTTCGAGCTAGCGATGGAGATAGTTCGTGGAGCTTGGAAATTAGAATCTCGCGCTCCATAGATAATTCTGGGGGTGTTTGAAGATTCCAGCCAGCCCAGAGTGAGTTCTACCAAGCTTAAATGTCCCACAGAGTTCACATTCCAGCATCATTCATCCATCTGCGCAGCGTTTTGAGTGAATGACAGTCTCCCAGCGGCTCGTTATTCAAAATTTTATCTGTCCAGAGGTTGATCCTTTTTCCATTATCGGGAACCCAGAAGGCATGATCGTTGATGAGAGAGCAGGCTTTGCTGCAAAGCTTCAGAAAGGGCATATTTGGGTGCATCTTAGGGTGATCTAGGCAGCGAGAACACTGGCCTTTGAAATATTTTTTCCAAAGAGCTAATTGCGCCCAGCCAGGTTTAGGGGCAATAATTCCCCAGATTAATTTAGCTCCCATTGCAACATTATGGTAACCAAGATTCTTGAAATTCAAGCCTCCTTCCAACAACGGTTTGGAGATAAATTCCCAGTTGACCAGCGAAATCTTTTTCTCATTCTGCTTGCCCCCCTTCCAAAAGAATTTTCGAATGGTCTCCTCCATTTTTCTGAGAATACCAGTGGGAGCGAGAAGGACAAAAAATTGAAACAAAGGAAGACTGGAAAGAACAAATTTAATGAGAACAGACTTACCAGCGATGTTGAGCCAGGAATAACCGCAGGAAAGAAACTTGTTCTTGAATTTCTCCAAATGGGGGAGCCAATCTTTGTTGTAAGCTTTTTTTGAGAAAAACTAGGAGGCCCAAATACTTAAAGGAAGTCCAATTTGAGGATGCTGCAAAACCAAAGGTTTTGGAAATGGAGTTGAGCAAGCTTGAAGTGGTGTTCTAGCAATAGATATGGCATTTGCCTTTGTTTAGACTGCTTCCCAAACCAAACAAAACTCGTCCAAAGCTCTTTTAAATCTGGAGGCAATAAGTCAAGAAATTGCTCCCAATAGCAGTGAGTCATCCACGAAGAGGGCATGATTAATGGTTTTAACACCTCTTGCAATATAGAGCCCAACAATATCCTGATCTGCCCTTTTTTGTCTAAGTAAAAAATGAGGACAGAGGTTTGAAGAACAAATAAAAGAGGTGAGAGAGGGCACCCCTCCCTGAGCCCTCTCGTGGCTTTGAAAAAATCGGTAGCTCTGCCATTTATTAATGGGGCAATCCAAGGCTCGAAGATGTAAGCTCGAATCCAATTTATAAATTTCTCACCAAATCCAAGCTTATGTAAGACTTTCAGCAGAAAATTATGCCTAACTCTATCAAAAGCATTTGCTAAATCAAATTTTACAACCACACCTTTTTCATTATGACTCAGGCTTGATTGGATTGCCCCCTAGACCAGAATGAAGTTATCCACAATCTGTCTACCTTGAATGAAACCTCCTTGGCTTTTCGGTATGATTTTGGGGAGGATGGGCTTCAGTCTATTAGCGATGACTTTGGTGACCAATTTGAAACCTATATTACAAAGCAAAATCAAGTGAAACCTGTTAAAGGAGTTGGCTCCCTTCTCTTCGAGGATGAGAGCAAGAAAAGCAGAGTTCGTGCTGCCTCCGTTTTTCTGGTGAACTTGGGATTTTAGAACCATTTTGTAAAGATCCTTTTCCACAATGGACCAACAAATTTGGAGGAATCTGGCTGAGAATCCATCCGGCCCAGGGGCTTTGTCTGTTTCCATGGAAAATAAGGCAACCTTGACTTCATTCTTGGCGACTTTACCTTCAAGGAGGTGATTCATTTCAACAGAAATTAGGGAGGGGATCTCGTCCATCATATCTGAATTTTGATCCAGATTTATATCTTCGCTATAGGCTTTTAAAATGAAGATAAGCTGCTCTTTTTATGTTTGCATTATCCTTGTGAATGATGGTACCATCTTTGATTTTGGAAATGGAATTGGTACATTTCCTTGTCTGAGCTTGTTTGTGAAAGAAGGGAGAGTTCCTGTCCCCTACTTTACGCCAAAGACTACGAGACTTAAGTCTCTAGTATTCTTCCTCAGCTAGAAATGCCTTGTGATAGTTATGCTGAAACATGGCTTCTTTATCTAGAATCTCTTTTGTTATGTCAGTTGTTTCAGCTTGGAGATGATGAATTTCCAGAATGTGTTGAATTTTTTTCCTTTCGTTGGCTAGATTGGGAAGAGATTTGGCCCAGCTTTTCAAAGCCCTTTTCACTCCTCTAGGCTTCTCTTCCGAGACAAAAAAGGGGGAGCCTTTGACCGGCTGCAACCAAGTGTCCTTAACTAATTGCATGAAGTCTGATTCCTTAGACCAAAGCGGGCTAAATCTAAAGGGTACAGGTCCAAGGTCAAGCTGAAACACAAGTTCCAGCTTGATGGGTTTATGATTGGAAGTGTTACAAGGGAGAATATGAACTCTAGCCTCTATACCAAGTAGAAGAAAAGAGCTTTGAAGAAAGAATTTGTCCAACTTGGCAGCTATATGACCAGGACCAATTCTTTTGTTAGTCCAAGTGTACTTGCGAGAGATTGGCTTGATGTCCTACAGGTCCCAGTCTTGCATAAGGTCCTCTGCCCATTCCCTAACCAGATCATGGACAATGATGCCCCCTCTCTTGTCTGCTGACAGGAGTGTGAGGTTCAAATCTCCGGCAATGATGATATTCTAGAGATTAACTAGGTCTGCATGGTTTCTTAACGAGTCCCAATGGGCCTCTTTTCCCCGGCATTCACAGGAATGTACACGTTGAAGAGACTAAAAATTTGACTTGTATCTACATGCTGCAATTTTAAGAACAACCAGTGAAGGTTGAGGGTCTCAGAAATGATTGGGAATTTGTTAGCGTTCCAGAGGGTGCCCACCCCACCGAAAGGCCCTCGGGCTGAGATTGCTTTCGTCTCACATTTATTCCAGAGTTTCTTACTTACCTGAAGGAAGGCGGAGTCCTCCAGTTTGGTCTCCTGGATAAGAAGTATGTCTGGAGCTTCTATCTTGATTAAACTTCTGATGGCTTCTTCTTGGGTTCTGCTTCCCATACCTCTACAATTCCAGGAAACAATCTTCATCAGTTGTATTTCTGGTTGGCTCCCTTGGAGCCTTGGGGCTGATTTCTCACCATATTTGGTTTTGTCGCTAGTAGCTTCTCAAGAGTTGGCTAGCTGCCTTGGAGCTTGTCTTTGAAGGTTTCTAGCTCTCTTTTTTCTCGATCTGTTTTGCCGCCCCTTGTGGATCTCCTTATCGAGGCTTGAGATTCTCCTATTTCCCCTTCTTCCTCCGAGCCTTCAAATTCTTGCTCAACTTCCTCGACTTCTACAGTATTTCCTTTAGAGCTCTCATCGAGGCTTGCCCCCTTGAGAGAAGAGGGGGTACCTTTTGTGATGGGGGTTCATTATTGGATGTCTGCTTCCTATGTTTCCTCTATTTGCAAGCTAAGAGGGGTGAATTTATTTTCTTGCTCCATTCTGGGAGGAGGTTGCTGAGAAGGGGCCTGCTGAGGGCCTCTTCCAGTTGGACCAACATGATTTTGGGTTTTCTTAGCATGCTTGACCTGATTGCAGCCTTCTTCTTTACCCTTATCTGGTTCAGCATTTGTTGGGCATCCTCTGACGAAGTGGCCATAGACATGGCATTTTTGGCACTTGAAGGGCAATTGCTCGTAGTCAAGCTTCTGTAAATGAGTCCAGCTTACTACTTTGATTTTGATGGCTTCCGGAAGTCCCACCTCTAGATCTACTTCTACGCAGATTCGGGCACAGTCATATTGATCTTTGTTGTTTGCCCAATCTATGAATTTCCCAAGGACGTTGTTGATGTGCTGCAATGAGTCCCAGTTCCAATAGTGCACTAGGAGATTTGGAAGCCTGACCCACACTAGAACAGCTGTAGGAACGTCGATTGCAGGGTCAAAATCAGGCGTCCATTTGCTAAGATAGAGGCCTTGGGACCCATTAAATAGGGGCCATTATGGAAAATCGGGTCTTTGTCTTCCTTAGAGGTGAATTCGAAGAGAAAAAACCCTCGTCCTAAGAAATAAGAAGTGACGTTATTCTTGATCAAAGGAGCCTAGTTCTTGTTGACCCAGTTCTCTGTGGACTTAGGAGAAGGCCACAGTCGGTGAACTAGTCGATGAGAGCTCGCGCAGCTAAGGAAAGGGTGACTTGAATCAGAGTCTCTAGTGGCAGGGAGATTTCAGGAATATCCTCTAGACTCTTGACGAATTTGGCAGCTTCACTCTTTTTATTTTGCGGCAAGTTGGCCAAGAGCCAAGAGAAGGCTTCGGCAGAAGAAGGTGGGGGGGAGGGGGCCTGCTTGGGGCGAGCCCGAGACCTCCATGAACACGAGTTTTGAACTCCTCCCAGCATCAAATGAACCACACACGCAGGCTCTCAAAGAAGGGCGCAGAAAATCAATGACAGAGGGCCCAGGGCCTTGGGGCTGCATGGCAAGGGGACCTAAGGCAGAGGCGCTGAAGAGCAGACAATGAGCTAGGGTTTAGAGCGTTCCATCGCACTAGGTCAACCGCTCCTTCTAAACTAAAACTCCTACTTGTAGGGCATGGGCTTTTATAATTAATATCTTAAGTCTAGTGACTCTATTGATTTTGAAAAGAACAATTAAAATTAGTGATAAAGAGATGTAATTGAGGATTGTCACCATACAAACTGTTAGGCTCAATTGGTTGTGATTGTAGAATAAGTATAGACATTGATTGTTCATTTTTTTAATCTACAAATTTGAATAATTGTAAATTATACAACATAAGTGGCCCAAATATGACCAATATCATTGTGAGTGAGTGGATTAAAGCACATATTCGATGATTTATGTGGATTTGCAATTTTGATAAGGACAGAACATGGAATAACTGAGTAATAGGTGACATGATGGCAATATCAACCGACAACGGAAATAACAATGGTGACATTGGAAGTAAACAACGAAAATGGCAATGGTGGCGTTCATAGCCTACAACGATGGCTGTCTTATGGTTGGGCGGCTAGATGGCTCTCATACGGCAGTTGCGGTAGCTACGATGGTTGTCCGACAATTGTTGGACGACACGTTTTTAATTTTATATAGATTTTTTTTTTATGTATAAAAATATTTTTATTCTTATATATATACATATCGGCTCGATGATCTTCTGCGGCTCGTTGAGAGAATCGCCTCTTCTTTTGCGGCTCGATGATTAATACATAATCAACCGCTGCTGCATAATTTCACTCGGCATTGGTGTTCTGCGGCTCCAGATCGCCTCCTCTTCTGGCTTCTGCGGCTCCAGATCACCTCTTCTTCTGCGGCTCCAGATCGCCTCTTGTGCGATCGCCCCCAGATCTTCTGTGGAAGGTGAAGGGTGTCTGATTCCTTGGTCTCTCCCGTGCGAAGGGTGTCTGATTCCTTGGTCTCTCCCGTGCGAAGGGTTTCTGATTCGTTTCTCCCGTGGGAAGGGTTTCTGCAAAGGGTTTTTGCAGAAATACTCAACATTATACCTGGCATAATCGTATTACTATTATCCGGTTCGAAGGGTTTCTGCGGAGGGTGTATAGATCTGGTGCAGATCTGCGTAAAATATGGCTCCGAGCTTTGCAAAAATAACTGGTGGCTCATCCGCCTCTAGAGGGCAATCTCCTGCCCATATCGTGAGTGAAGCCCCAGCTCCCACTATCCAAGTGGTCCAGGACTCACTCGATGAAGCTTTGAAGTTCTCCGAAAGTGCCCTAATTTGCCGGTTCAATGGTTT